>OZ025191.1:7139975-7362475 GCA_964019065.1 Catostylus mosaicus
GGTCGTAAGGAAAATTTTCATCGCCATACAGTAAGAGCTGAGTTAGGACCTTGTTTGATAGATTACTATGTCCATATGGTCTCAATACATCAAAGACTCCAGCGAGAAGATCTCGTCGTTGAGCATCAAAAGAAGAGCAAAGCAACAAAAAGTGCTCCGCATCCTCAATGCCATCATTCGAAGGGCACATTGGGTTAACAGTATCCGCAAAATTGTGTTTGAATTTGTGGAAGTTTAATTTGCTTAATCCAACTCTAATTTGAGTAAGAAAAGACAAACCTATAGGGTCATGAATTCCGAAGACAGGGTTTGCAGGGGGGCGGATGATTGACAAAATCTTCTTCTTAAAAATTACACATTTGCTATGCACAGGAATCATGTGACAAGATGAACAGCCAATATGATGCCCTCATTTCGCGCGATGTGGATAAAAATTTGGATATCTAGCTTATCTTTTATTTATTTCTAATATTTCATATTCAACTTATACTGCCGCAAGAATGGATGGGAAGTTGGCCTCATGCACAAAACCAAGTTTCCATTTTTTTATCGTAATGCAAAGAGGAATCATTCCAAAATTAAACTTTACACTGAATAACTTATTCTGTAGAAAATTCGTTACCCACCTGGCGATCCAAGCGGCGAAAAGGCAGTTTGGTTTGAATATCCAGCCAATGGGGACCAAGCCCCAGACTGCATCCAGTCACCATGGTCACGCGATAACCACTTGGGAAATGGCCGCAATGGGCATATGAATGTGTATAACTGGACTGTACCCAACATTGAAGCTCACAGCTGTATAATGAGAATCAGGTACAGGAAAATGAGTTTTTTGCTTTTCTTGCTTATCAATTGAGCAACATATTAAGCTTCTCTGCTACTAATGGGAGCTAACCATGCTTATATTTTAAGGATTTGATTTTTATAATTTATTCTCATTTCTGTTGAGTCCAAGATATTATCATATAAATGCATCACTTATTATTTGAGGAACGCTGCAAAACTAACGCAGACTTTTATGATAATTTCGACAATTAGAGCTGCATTATTTACAATTACTGTACAAATTCCTGCATTACAACTGAATCTTCAACTACAGTATCTACATGACATAAGGCACTGTAAAAACATGGAGATGAACTTCAAATTTATTTATAATGCACACATACAGTATATCTATTTGCATGTAACCTTTGTTATTCAGTTAGCTTACGGCATACAGCAGCAGGTGCGTTGCTAACATTTCCAACCTGTGGGAAAATTCATCTAATTAAAATATCATGGTGAATGAAACTGTTTGACTGCCTTGGTGAATTTAGCTAACAGAAAACAATAACTACATTAGTTGTACAATCAATATCTGCATCGGACATCTTTTTAAATCTTTTGACAGAATTTTATAAAAAAGGAAGTTTTTTGCTTAATGAAAGTGTAAATTGTCGATTAGAAAGCAACTAATTGTTTTTTGTTATGGTCAGTACCGTCGAACTGGGGGGAGGGAGGGAGTTTCCGAGGTTCCTGCTCAAGGGTACGGTTCTGTTTCCAGGAGCTCTTGGCTGGCTCTCGGCGGGCCTAGTAATTGCCATTGGGAGAATTATAAAATGTCAACATAAATTATCGCATTTCACACCTCAAGAGGATTCAAAACAACATCAGTTTTTCAGATAACCTTTATATGGTATTTGGCAGTGTCAAATATGTTAATTTGGTTATTGGTTTTTCTATTTTTGTGAACACTAGGTACAACATATCTACTAACGATTACGATACATGGAACACCTTTGCATCTTCAAGCGTCAATATTGGAAAAACCTTTGGTCTTAAAGATGATGATGCACGAAACAGAGGCTACACTTTTAAAAACAATCCTGTCGTCACAGTGTCAAAAACGGCACCGAGAATGAAATTGAGACTAGCTCTAAATACAGCTCAGTATGGAAGAACATTCGAAGATAGGTAAGTGGTTGCATTCGATATTTTTAAGAAACCCAAAGAAGGAAAGGCCAAATTAATTCGTGCTAAGGGTCATATGTGAGTTAACGAGCAAGCAAGAAAGCAAGCAAGCAAGCAAGCGAGCGAGAACGCAAGCGAGCAAGCAAAAGGACAAGCACGAAGACAAGTAAGAAAAGCAAGGGAGTAAGTATGAAAGCAAGCGAGCAAGCAATAAAGCAAGCATGAAAGCAGGAATGCAAGCGAAAAAAGCATGAAAGCAAGCAATTAAGCAAACGAGCAAGCACAACAGCAGGTGAGCAAGCAAGGAAGCCAACTTTAAAGCAAGCGAGCAAATACGAAAGCAAGTGAAAAAGCCAGAAAGCAAGCAATTAGGCAAGAAAGTAAACAAGACAACAAGGAAGCAAGCAAGAATGCACGCAAGAAAGCAGACAAGCAAGCAAATAAGCAAGCAAGAAAGTAGTAAAGCCTAAAAATTCGGTAAAGTCTTCAGTATCACTACAAACAACTGAGACTAACAGTTGCTCCGATGACCATAAGCTCTTAGGCCTATAGGCAATCTCTTTGTAAAATGCATGTTTTTCACTTGATAGGACTCACGTGTTTTCAATTGAAAAGCGACCAGCAGAATTGAAAAGTGCCGATATTCATAATGTTAATGTCCGTGGAAAAAGAGGAAATATTGTGCAGACCTACCCAGCCATGGAATACGATTTTGTACCAAATACAGTAGATGTTAAAGCAGGACATTACGTGCATTTTCAGTGAGTATTTGAATGTTTTAATTTGTCTGAGGTATTTTATTATCAGAGAGAAGAACAAAAGTCATAGTGGAAGCGTCTTGCTCCGTAAATTTCCAGATGGTTAGCCTCCTGGTAGCAAGCAGCCCCCAACAAACGGCACTTATCCTTTATTCTAAAATGAACATTTTTTAGCATCGATATTGGCTAGGTAATGAGAAGAAACTCTTCGATGTAAGAATGCATGCACTTGTGCTCAGAAATAACATGTTTATGAAGCCTTCCTTGGCACTTTATAATAAAAATGATAATACTTTTCTCGAATTCCTGACAGTTTGCGTTGTTTCTTATCTCCGTTATTCAAATGCATTGTCGCAAGCATTCATCGAGAATCCGGTAGGCAGCGTACAATTTTGATCACTAATTTGCTTGCTACGTTAAAATATAGGTTTGTCCTTAAGCGCATGCAATACTTTTGATTCCAGGTGGACTGGATCTGATCACAATCCGAATAACAACGCTGGCGAAGGAAAGGCAGGGACTGACAGATCTAATATACTTGTGTTGGACGATGCAGTTTATTCTGAAGGGAAACCTAAGGTATCCGTTTTCGGTCAGTATGGGAGAAGTTACCCGAAGAGAATCAATGATGCGGTGTTTTTGGGACTAGCAACTGAATCTTTGAAGAAAATGGCTATTCTTCACCCAGGTAATTAAAATGTCTCGCATCAGCCAGGTTTTTAAACAGGCAAAATATATGACTTTTAAAGTCCAACCAAGGGCTTCACTGGCTGCATTTATTTGTATGTTTGGAGTGCAATTAAGCAAGGGATGTTTTTTGACAGTACTCTAAGGATGAGCGTCGAACATTAAATTTATTATGGTGAATGCAACCAATTATACCCTAATATATGAAATCTAAACGTCGAGTATTGGCGTCAATGGAACGTAGTCTTGGCCTCAAAAGTTAAAGTGTGGCACTGAATATTTTAATTAATTTGCAACCAAAGTAGGAACATAAGTTGTAACAGGAGGTAGGTACTGCAGAGGAGTTGGTTTTTTTCCGGAAACAACGTAAAATGCTCTTCCTGAGAGCAAAACATGCAAGATAAAATGAGTGGCTTCCTTAGGCCTAAATGCAGCTCCTCAAATTTAATGGTGTCATTGTCGATTTCGCCAGTTTCTATCCCAAGGCCTATATTTGGATTTTGACAAATGATCTCTCTGGCATTCCAAACCCTTTGCTAATTTCAAGCAAACACCGGAATTACAGAGCATGAAAAATAATTTTTGGTTGATAACTGATAAAAAAAATCCAAAACCATGGAAGAAAGCAAAGGAGCAGCCTTCTTCTTATTTTTCCTTGGCTGTGATAGCAGCTTCTCATATTGATAAACCAGACGCCATAAATCTATCTTCAAGTGGTGCATATGATTATTACTATTAGGTTCAAGATGCCCCCCCCCCTCATAGAAATAGCGTCAGATTAAGTACACTCAATACTTTACACTTTACCATATATCATTTCCAAAGAGCCCTGTACGTGACATTATTTTGAACAAAACAAATAGCCTTAACGTTGAACTAGTTTGTAGACTTTGACGTTAGGTTCCCTATCAGTCTAAACCTTTCATCCAAACTGTGGTTCTCCTCATCATGTGAAAAATAAATTCATTCAACAGGAGCTGGTGCTCTTCTTGATGAAGCCGGAACATACTACGATGTTGGACCGAAAAAAGTCACAAGAAATGGAACCTTCTTCTACATGTGCTCAAGAAACAACAACTTTTCAAACCGTAGCCAGAAAGGGAAGATAGTTGTTAGAGGTGGAGCAAAATCTGATGAAGCTGAGAATGAGAACGAAATGCAAGAAAATTTCGACAAGAATGTTAAAGATTTCAAGAGTGAAGACGAAGTGTCAAATGGATTGGAACAGGACGGCGCCAGGGATGGAGATGGGGCTGCAAAGGACGCAGATAAGAAGGATGTGGATGGGGGTACAAAAGACTCGATTGAAAAAGTTAAGGATGGTGCCAAAAGAGAAGAAGATACAACAAGCACTAGCCAAAAAGATGGATCTGATAATCAACGCATAAAAAAGAAAGATGGAGAAGAGAAGGATGCAGTATCGAAAAAGGAATTAGACAGCGGGGACGTAAGTGATGTGGAGGCAGAACTAAATGAGCTTAAAGGTCACGCGGTGTCATACAGAGAAAAGGTGTTTGCAGAGATGGATAAAGATGAAGAAGTTGAAAGTGCTGCAAATAAGATTAAAGATGCATCGAAGGGTTCATCAGCACATCCTGGGGCACAGGTCGCGTCTTCGTCTTCTCATAATAAGGTGGAGAAAGTGGCAAAGTTTGCATCCTCTGCTAAGTATGTTTCTTTCTCTGCAATTATATTTCATTTTTATTTTAGACAAGAAAGCGGAAACACAACTAAGTATGCCAAATTAAATTTAATCGCCCAAAGTTCCCCAGAGAAATTTAGTTTTAACCAAAAAAATCTAGTATTAACCAATAGGTAGAAGGAGGTTAGTTATAGTTGTGGGATCAAAATATACGAGAGAAGGACAATAGAAATTACTACCCGACATTTTTATAATCTGGGGGGTTTTTGGCGCAAAATTTACCTAAATTACCCCTTTTATTATTTGTCCGCGCTCTCGCACAGTTTTGAATGTCTGTTTGCTATAAAGAAGAAAACCTTTTTCTTGCATGCTGCAACTGATATACCAAGCAATTGCCAAAATTTACCATCATTTCTACCATCAAATATGCAATTTCAAATATTTTATAATTTTCCTTTAGTTAAATGTATATTTTTCTTTTTTTGCTTTAGTAGCACAGCAAAGCCCGTGGACATCAGTGTATTGGATTAGCACAAGTATTCAATATGGAAGCAGATCTGCTAGCCAGATACTGGATATTTTATTTTATTATATTTAGTCATTTTGAGGTCATTTTCATAACCCAATTTTTATATTATCCATAGATAGAAGCATTTGCATCTTGTCTTTTTCTCATTGTTTTCCATTCCTACTAGATCTAGATTGACAGTATATTCATCTCTAACCACTATCTCTAACTCTTCCCTGACCACCCACGGGAAATGGAACGTTTTCATGTATGACTATATGTATCAGTCTGCAACAATTATAAAAAAAAACATTCCTTCCATCTGCCGGTTTGATTCAGCTGAATTTATGCAAAATTTCAGGTTTACAGTAAGAAATTTGCTCTTATTTTAAGCTCATTTCTTTTTATGATGCCCTTTTACATCATGACGTTTGCTTTTACTTGCTTATTTTGTATCGGTCTGTTGTAGTATGAAACAACTCATTTGAAGTTAATTTGCGAAAACGGGCCCCTTTGGAAATCGGTTTCCACATTTGGAGAAAATGAATAGAACTTTCTTGCAAAGAAATGAAATTTGAAATGTTATCGAGGAACAGGTTCTGACAAAATTGTTACATCTTATATGCGAAGTAAAAGTAAGATACGTTTATCATGATGTTAACTGTTATGCTATATTGGAAAGAAATCAAGAAGCTCAGTGACTCTCATGACCACGCCCTAACTGCAAGCGCCATCCAAAAGAGCCCAACTGGGTTCTCCATGACCGGTGAGCAATTCTAAGCCAGACAGGCGTTGTCATGTTGTATCAAGACGATATACAGAAAGTTTTGCTCCTTGTTATAATCTTCGTCCTTATCCAAATTATTTTGCTTTTTCTCATCAACTGCTTTCAAAGCAATCGTGAACACATGCTACTGTAATCATATCCCATGGTTTCGAATCCTACAAAGCACCTCAATAGAATTCACAAATTGGATTGATGTGATAGCAAGATTTGTGATTTACAAAGAGAATTGACGTCATAGAGCAGTTTGTAGTGAATACACCCTTATTTATGGGGAACAGAAAATTCTTTGTATCCATATGGAAACTTACAATACAAATTTAAAGCGAATATAAGTTTAAGATACTTTACAGAACGTTACCATGGGGAGCAGAAAACAATGACGAACCTGTACCCATAAATTTAAAGCATCTATCTCCAAAATATAATGAAAAACAATGTTAATACAAATTCTGCGAGAAGCCTGCGCAACGGCTCGTGCTGTGAAGCGAATATTTGCAAGCCGACCTGTTTTGTGAATGAATTTGAGAGTCCATTATACCATACAAAAGTTTTAGAAAGTTGTTCTTATGAAGGGTGCTGATATGAACATAGCAATTATGCCGAAACTCCGGCGATAAGATAGCCATAATTCCTAAATAGCCATTTCCTTGCTTCTAAAATGGGCCTGATTTAAAAAACATTTTCTTGGGAAGCCCCCAAACCCCCGTTCTTTGCCCTTCGTCCGATTTTATCCCCTCCCCAACTTTCAGATTCCTCCGCAGCCCCTGTATGCTGCGCATAAAGAGCTAAAGCATTAATCAGTGTTATGATCAGCTTTCGGGTTTTTTCGTGCATTCAAGTGAGGAAAATCAAACAAAAGAGCTAGCGACAAGTGCAAATATTGAAATGTTTAGATAAACATTCAAAAATGTATTCAACTTGTTTTTCAATTTTGTGGTCTTGCATCAAAGTTTCATTATCAATTCTGTTTATGCGGTTCATTTTTGCTTTCGGAACCAACTTTTTGATAAAATTTTATCGCAAATCGGAAGCTACAAATTGTTCTGTAATTTTATTGCAAATCGAATTGGGTTTGTTTGCCGAAAACCAAAATGCTCGCAGCTTGCAATTTATTGACGTAGAAGCATTGTACTAGGAAAACATTCCCCTTCTTTTGCACCGCAATTTGAATTCGCAGATGTTCATTCAATTAACCCTTTCACCCCGGACGGGCCATATGGCCCAATGACAAACACTGTTAAAGATAATTTTTCAGGGGGTAAAATAAAAAATATTGGAAATGTTCCGATAACAGTTTTCTACAACAGTTTACGCTTTCACCTAAGTTATTTGACTATGCTACCCACTAGAAAGCGTAGATTTATATGGGTTTTAACAGTTAAATGAAAATAAATCCGGGGTGCAAATATGTTAAAATATCATACGACAATGCTCTACGCTCAAAACCCTTTGATAGGTAGCTTTAGTATAAGGTGGTGCATTGGTACACAAAATTTCTCAGTTGCTGCTGTTTTTCTGTTGCTGGTGCTAGGAGGATCATCAAACCAGCCAGACTTTATGTCCATGGCTGCCACGCAAGGCACAGAAATGGACCATTTCAACAACATTAGCCAGTGCAACATCCATCGCTTATAACAGTACTATATTTTACTTACTTAGAGTCCAGAAAAATTAAACCACGTCTTCAGACCTAAAACAACTGACCAATCCATCTGGATAAACAAATGCAATGAGAGATTTTTATGTTTGTAACCGTCAGTTTTTAGTGCTTCCAGCAACCTTCCAGGTGGTTGCCAGTCGTGGAGCCATAATGCTTTCTGGACTCTATGCCTTTTTAAGAATCTTTCTTCAGTGGCATGCATTATAATCCCTGATTTAAGAAATGGCATTTCACCATTTGAAAAATGTAGACTTTGATAAATATTGCAATGTTAGCAATATGATGCTATTAGGTATTCGAAATAAATTATAGTTTATGTCCTTCCCACTCTTTTTGATTCATAGTACGGCGTTCATCTTCATTTTATTAGCCTTTGGGCCAGGTGACTGTACAAGCCCAGTAAATGCTACACCAAGGGGCTAATCTGTTTATAACAACATGCGCTCAACATCCATACTCATTCTCTTAAACGCTAAGTGCCACGCAGAGAAGCAGAATATACCATTTTTAAGTCTTGATCTGGATTTGAACCCGGGTCTCCCGTGTAAAATACTTGCTGGAACTGTCGATTACATGTTCTGGGCTTTTTCTTAAAAAGATTCCACATATTTCCAATGAGCTAATGCGTAAGGCATTAAGCGCCAACTAATTGGATGGCTAGCCAAGTAAATTGTTTAAAATCCACATCTTCACGTATGGGGAGATTTCCTTTGAATAATTTCCCTCTGCTGTTCACTAATACCCCGGTTACACTGGAACGGTTCCAAACGGATCCGTACCAAAACTAGTACAGATATGCATTCCGTTTACACTGGAACTGACGGGTCAATACCGGTACGGATCCGCACGAGTACAGATCAGATAAGAGGCTATACGGTTTCCCGTCTTGAGGCCTTTTTTAAAATGATTACACTTAGATTTTAACTTTTAGCAACTTCTTTTCGTTTCTTTTGGGTGATTCAAGCTAAAAAGTTTCGAATTCTCATATTTTCACTTGACAGTTTCTAATCTAGGCCTAAATTGAGCTTTCAGTCCAAGACTAGAAAACCGAGTTAGCAAAAGAAAGGCCGGCTCCCCATCCTTTTTTCAAAACTTTTTTTCCAACAATTTGTAGAACAATATCTTCACAACGACGGATAAACAATGACTATGATAAATCAACCGCCAACGTGTAAGAAACAGCCAATTTGACCTCTCTTGCGAAACTAGGCTATTGATAGGAACCATTCCAGTACAGTTCCAAATGTAAACGGGTACTGATCTGGATCCGATCCAGTGTAACCGCGAGAGAAAAATCGTTACGGATCCGAAACTGATCCTTTCCAATGTGGATCCGTACCAGTGTAAACGGGGTCTTAATCCACGGACTTTGAAATCAATAACCATGCAACCACTTGGATTTCAAGCCTCCGATCTGATCAAAGCAGGTCTTCCAAACACTATTTTTTCAAACTCCCCAGTCATTATTTCCCAATGCTCCGGCGCAGTTTTGGTTTCTACTCATTGATTCTTCAACGATTTCCTTATCACCCTTTTATTCATCCGTAGTGGACGTTGTTACAAAGTGAACAATTCATGCACAATGTATGCAAAATTATGCGAAATTTAATGATCACTGGTGGTAGCAATATCAATATTGAAAACAAAAATTCTCACCGGAAATTGGAAACTTCAATATTCACACACTGCAAGCGTAACAAGTTGCAATTAAAAATTCATGCAAAGTAGACTTTTATAAGGAACTAAAGTGTTGAAGCGTTTACACAGCAGCTGGCGTTGAACTGGGGGCCATCTTGTTTAATTTCAACATATTTAAAGTGATATCTACCAATAAATTTTGGTAAGTATTGCTTATATCAGTACTTACTATTAAACTAGGAAACAGCGATCTTATCTATCCTTTATATTTAACTGGAAAACAGCAACCTTATCTGTCCATTTGTTATGGATAAATTGTATAGATAATGTTTATGATAACGCAAAAGGGTGAAATTAAAATTAAAAAAATTATGAAATTTATGACTTCTGAATTGTGTCACTTTAATAACGTACCTTTCCCATTAGTAAGAAACATTATTCATTGCTCGGCTGCGCTTAATTTTATCCGTCTCACAACTCTATCTTTCAAAAATGTATTTTGTTGAAAATCGATTAATAACAGTTTCATTTTTCCCACTCAGTAGTACTCTTGATTGCGAAAAGAATTCTACTAAAATGGATTTATTTTGGGGTTCGAATGACTCTCTAGTAAAAGATCAAGTTGTGTTTTAATTGGGTTGGCTATGTGCTTAGGGTTTCTCTTAGCATTTCGGTAAATCAAGCAAGCACATTGACTACCAAAAGTCCAGTAACAGGTTCTTGATGTTTACATCCAGTAGGGATATATTTGGTAGCCCGTGAATGGTAATCTTTCGCCGTAGAATATTATATTTAGTTGTTCCTTTAGAATTAAACACTCTGTTTTTGGATCGTTAAGGCTTATGTATGGACAGTATCTTTGTCTTGTTGAGATTTTGAGCCTGAAATAATTCCTAAAAATTTTCGATCAAAGTGCAAATATCCCTAGGAATCAAAGAGTTTTGTAAAGAATAAATTTTGAGAATATTCAGCATATTTATATATCGGGTACACGTGGGATCTAAGGCTGTATCGTAACATCAAGCTTTTTTCGTTAAGCTCTAAAAAGTTTAGGAATTAGGAAAGGTTTTGTCCGTAAGGAACCACGTGTGAAATTATTGCTGGTCTTACACATGTTAAGTAGGAATTTTCTGACAAGAGGAATTCGTTCGAACGAGTAACAGTTCGAAATTCACAAGCTTGCATAAAAATAGAAATGTCTAGTCAGCCACTTTGACTTATGTGATCTTCAAAATTTTATATACAACAGAATTCCAAGAAGGAATCCGACCATGGATTCTGTATTAATCCTTAAAGGATTTTTCGTTAGACCTGGAAATTATTTGGAGTAACACCAAATATCAAGGCAGAATATAATTTAGTGGTGAATAAATGCCACCATATTCTTGCTGTGCCGAAATTCCTGGGCAAAATCTTGTTAGACCTGTAAGTTTAGATCTGACAGGTATAGAAAAACCTTTGCTGAAACCACACTGCCGTTTTCATGCTGCATAATGGACAAAAAGTCAACTGAATGCTATCTTTTAAAAAACATTTATAAGGAAGAATAAACACTGGCGAATCTCTTGATCTTCTACACAATTTAGCCACCAAATCAACTTACAAATCAACTAACAAGTGTCTTAATGAGGCAGTGAGTCGTGAGAAAATTAAGCTCCTCAAAAAGTATGGAAATTCGAAACCAAGTTTCTTCAAACCAAGAACGTGAGCAGCTATGCTTTGTTAAGAAAAAACAATCTTTGCTCCTTTAAAATGCTACAGTACTATTAGCATAGAATTTTGAAAGACTGCCAAGCTAAAAATAGTTGCTATTGATAAAGAGAGTTCTAAGATAGGTTCTGTGGTGAAATTCTGCTCTTTCTAAGAAAAACTGAGTACTGTGGTTATGTAAAACTTCTTTATTAAAACGTAATATATACTTCTATCGCACTGAACCTAAGATATCCTGCTTGCAATCCAGGGGCGGGCTGTCACTCTATTTCTTGGGTGGCACCATGGCTCAGCAAGGGCCCGTAGGGCGTGGCCAGACCGTAGTTGGGTATGGCCATTTTGAAAACCAAATTTATCTGCTATTGTAATAGGTGATATGATGTTTTAATTAATCAATCCATTCGTTAAAGAGCAATCATTGTAAATTTAGCATTAATCAAGGCTTGAATCGGTCGACAAGATCTATAGATTGTCTAGATCAACAAGTTGCATATGATTAATCACATCTGCATGATGATGTATAAATTATCTACATCCCTACAATTCTAGATCCGCCTTAAGAAGTTTGTAAATTCAATTCAAACGATCAACAATTATTTCGGTAGTTTCGAACCGCTTTGAAATTCGATTGTGTAATTGGTTTGAAAGATCCTTCATTTAGTAGAGAGAAAGAACATTCTACGTGTTTCTAGGCTAGACTGGATTAGGGTTGACCGCAATCTTTTCTTAGAATACTTAATTTACTGGATTATCTCGCATGGACGATTTGTGTACAACTTTATGTCATCACATATTTGTAGGTTTTATGCAGTGTCGGAAAGCAGGAAAGTGTAGGTTAGGTTATACTGATATAGCATTTGAAACTACACGGTATGCAGCGCTTGCACGAGACTCGCCACCTTTGACAAGAAAATTCTCTAACTCCTTATTAATCTTCTTCTCCCACTTCCTTAACCAAAATGTCATCTAATATTTTCACAAACTCAATGTTTCTAAGAGATTCTGTGGTACCAAAAGAGGATAAGAGGCATCATGAAATTTAGAAAGTGCCAACGCTCTTCTCGGAGAGAGTGCCCTTGATACATTACCCTTGCGGTTTTCTAGAGAACAGCAAATTTTCCATGCAAATAAGTAGTTAAAAATATTCAATAGATATGCGATAATTTGAGTTTTATTCTTAAATAAGACCTGTTTGTTTCTTGTCTCCTTATCTCAGATCGTTTTGGGAATTGATGTATTGGTTCCCATGTGATTTGAATCCGCCAAAGCTTAGCATTTCATTATCTTGACGTTACTTTAATAATTGAATTTTTAGCGTTGATACCCATGATGAAGAATCTGAAGATCAAAATTTTATGCCCACAAGGGACATATTTAAGAATGCCAGTATCCTTTGGGATCATTGAACAAGCGCCCGTACATTAACATTTGCAAAACATCATAAGATAACAGCAAAATAAGAGAGACAAACACAGCCCTGGCCAGTATTAATAAACAGCCAACATTTGCTTTAATTTGGGCTTAGTGGAAAGCGATAGGATGCAAAAATGTAAGACACTGCCTTTAATTTACGAAGACGTTCTCGAAACAAGCAAGGCATCGTCCATGAAGCCTGCAATGAGAGAAAAGCCTCATTGCCTGCTACTTTACCATGAGTTGAGCAACTAAAGATGCAATGAACCAGAGGTATGAAGATTTTCAATGTTTCTTTGAGCCATGTCGATACCCTAATGATAATCGGAGAGAATACTCTCTTCTCAGTATGATTGGTCTTTCTCGCGTTTCAATACATTTCAATGTTTTCATAACGAAATGGATAGTCATTTCGACTTGAGGAGACTCTAACATAGTGGAGTGAAGCGAGTGATGTTGTTGGTAATTTATTGGGTATTTGATCAGGATCTTAGCTTTTGTAGCGTATCTGGGTCCGACAGAGTTAACTCTGAGAGGCGACAACCGTAATTTCAGCAAAGCGTATTTATAATTCAAAGTAGAAAGTAAAACTAAGACTATTGCGCAGCAAAACAACTTATAAATACGAAACGGTCACGAGGTACAACAATGAATTGCCTACGTAAATAATAAGTGCAATCCAACATAAAGACAGAACTAGGACATTAAACGGAACTGCGACAAAACACGAACACACATAGAAGCATGAAATAACTATTACGTCATTATTATAATTATAACACAATTGCTACACTTTTGTAAATATTTCATGTAGCATGAAACTGTTCATGAAATCTGAAACGATTTATCCTATCCTACAATAATGGCCTTTATATCAACAAAAAACGAATTAGTAAACTGTCACAAATATCACACCAAATCGATATTTTTGCTATGGAAGTCAAGTTTCATTACCAACGAAGACCATGAAGGGCGTGGCACCCATTGAAAATCAGTTTCTTGAAAGAAAACGGTATAGGCCAAGAAAAGAAATTTAATCGGCAAATTATACCGTTTAGGAGCACTTAAAGGATGACGTGCTACCTTTAGGGGAAATTGTATCATGAACAGCCCTTCAACAAAAAAGATTGTTTTTTAATCCTGATCCTGGCAACGTCGATCAGATCGATTCCTTGGATTCCTTGGTATAATGAGGTCAAATATTTTGGACTTCAATAACGTTTTCAGCTCCTGAACACGATTAAACGTGTTACAATGAACATTAAAAAGAATATCTGTAGGCTAAATAGCCAGTAAGAGTGGTCTTATGCGCCAAAAATCAATAAAGTTTCACTTCACAATCTTCCATCAGTATTTTAATGAAGTTCTTGTCGAATTTATGCATAGGTGCCTCAAAAAACTCGCCGACTGTTAACGAGTTTCATTGATATTATCAGTCGATCCTTTATTAAAATTCTCTAACAATAACAATACAATTAAAATACATCACAATACATTACACCTGGTCCAAATAATTTGAACCATATTGTTCGTTCAAGTTCGTTTACGTGATCTGTAAACCTTCAGAGTTTAATAATAGCAGAGATTTTTCAGAAGAAGACAACTTGCAAATTTTGGAGGCTTCAGTCTGCCTTATTGGGCCTAGGTTTCCTGTTATAGTTTGCAGCATTTTTTTACAGCCTCATCCTGGCCTCTTCGCTTATCGTGTGCAAACAATTTTCAATGAAAACAGGTTGTAATATTGCTACTGTTTACGATAAGGATGAATTTCCATATCGGTCTAAAATGCTATAATCGGATTTGAATCAGCTGCGAATTTATTTTGTATCTTCGAAGATTAAGAAGTCTTTGGAAATGTTCCCGGCTGGATTTGCAACAGATAAAGCTGAAAGAAATAATTTTCTTTCTGTACGCGCCATCCTGTAAAACACTCTGCATTTACATAGCAGCTTTCATGTACTACTATTGAATTGCCGTTGTTTTCATGTCCTTGCGCTTTATCGCCGCAAACAACTAACGCACATTGATTATGAAACAGGTGCATGTTCATAGTGTCTTTTTGCATTGATACCATCTGCATCAACGGTATTTAAACAACCTATAAAAGTAGAGTTGACAGTTAAACTGGAGGCTTTCCGCTATACAGAGATAAGGTATGTAGACACGAGTTTATTGGTTAAGTGAGCAAGCAAGCGCACCGTTAGAGACTACAGAGATTACAGATAGGAAAAAGATCTTCAACACTTTCTATTTTCCTTGCACAATAGTTCTCAAAATAGCAAGAGGCAGATAGCGATAAAGCTTTTGTCAAAATTTATCTGCCTACATTTTACAAAGAATCTCTAATGTATGTAATTGTAATTGTTAAGGTGATTGATTGGGTGAATGAAATATTGACTGATTGCCCACTAGATCTGTAAATTTATTGATGTGCTTTCATCTTGAATTACGGCTGATTGGCCAATTGTTAAAATAAAGTTATGATTCTTAAAGATCTCATCTATAACTTGATGGGCAAATTTTCTATGCGTGAGAATAGTTTAATTACAAGTTAAATAACACTACAACTAAGTTTCGATGCTACTAGAACGATAACCCGGGACCAACAAACTATGTCTACACCAAGGACTTTACATAAATCGAATAAAAATAACATTCAACTACAATTAAAAGTACCTTGCAGCCAAACCAAGAGAAGATTTGAAGAATATAATCCGAAAAGTATTGTCTGGCTTCATGCTTCCCTTAGAAATCTCAATGATAAAAATAAAACTACACTGCTGAAAACGGACTTTGGAGATAATTGAGACGACCTCTGAAAGCAACCACAGATGTAATCACATCATCACTGGAATCCTCGGCCATTAAGTCATTCGCAAGACAATATGCCTCATATTGAAAGACTGTTGCTTATTGAAAGAACTCACGGTACTGCTAGCCAACTTGATCAATTGCGTAACTCTTGACTTTCTTCCCTTTTAGCGTGATTGGTGTCACCAACATGAAATCGTTGATTTTGATCTTGAGCATACTTCTAAACAGTAAGTTTGAAATTGAGAATTGTGTAGCTACCTTTAACAAGTACTAAAGCCCTTGGTTCCCACCTTTTGCAAATTATGCCTTCAAAGGCAGCACATCATCTTTTTCCGCGGTACTTTTTTGGCATTGAAGCTTGACCCCTCCACTTTTTTGATCTCATTGGAGGCCCTGTAAAGAGGTCTGCCAGAATGCAAGGGATAAAAGAATTGTTAATGTTGGAGCAAAGGAGGGTTAGTCTCCCCCTTCTGAGGAATAGTAAATTCTCGCTGAAGGTCAGTGTGCCAAATGGTACCTCCGTCGATGATAGGGTTAAGGCCAAACAAACAATCTCCATGTTGCTGTAAGCAAATATATAAAAAATATATAAGAAAATATTTATACCATCTCCCTGATTCTTTCTCACTTTTAATTACAGTTCAGCATGTTTCCATAACCTATGGACAAGGATCTCTTCACCTTTCTCCAACTCCAACAGTTCTTAACAAAACGACATCATTAGCTACTAGCAACATTCAACCTACGACCTCCCGGCAAAGCATTACGCAAGTATCAAGTACTTTGGTTATGCCATCGCCATTTCCTACACCAAACAAGAGCGTAAATGCAACCACTCAACCAGGTATTTACGAACATATACTTGTTACGATTTTTTATATTACTATAGGCTTGCCTCTGATTATAGAAAAATCAGCTAAGTACCGTACAGTATCGAATTGCGGTCTTCGCAAATGTGACAGATGTCTTGCTTAAAAGATTCTCCCACGAATAATATTTTGGCACCGCATCCATCTCCGCAATACAGATAAACCTGAATCATCTTCTATTTGTTGCTTTCCAGGGTTAGACCTAATTGCTGTCTGTAACTTATAGAAGGACCAATTAAAATGATATTATTGTCAATTTTGCAGGCCACTTTGACATATTATATCAGTATCAGTGTTCTTGCTCTGGGAGAATCTGTCGAACAAAATAATTCTCCAGTTCGCAAAGACCATGTTTACATTTACGGTCTATGAGCCAAGTTGGCCATATGGAATCGTTAACTACTAATTTCACCATAGCAGCGCCAGGAGAGTTCCAATAAAATAAAAAGAGTTGGGTGTAGCTAATCACAATTTTTTTATTATTGAATCAACCCTATCTTTAGGGATACATGCAACAGGGGTGGGGTAACGGGAGCAAGTGTCCCTCGTTCCTACGAAACGTAGCTCGAGCGGTATGTTTTATTACTGTTAGGCTCTAATTTTTACGGAGTTGCCCAATTACTTAGGATGAAACAGGCACCCTTGCGTATCTTATGTTTACAAAGAGCTAACATGCTATTGTCTTTCGAGCTTGGATAATCTAGGCTGCTGTTTTTTTCTGTTTCCATCATTAATTACTTTTTGACAAAGTTAGTGTCATTGTCGGTGTTGTTACGAAGGCATCAAAGAGAGAGGAGTTTAACACTCTTCACCTAACAGGTTCTCCGACGACGGGGGAAAGGGGCCGGGGGGGGGGCATGGTCCCCCACTTTTTTGCAAATTATGCCTTTCAAAGGCAGCTTATCACCTTTTGCCGTGGCATCGCAGCTTGCCCCCCCTCCCACTTTTTTGTTCCCTTTGGAGGCCCTATCTAAGCAGTCATTTGCCTCAAAATTTCGAATTTCAGCGTTTGTGACACAAGCTATCAACTACCCCACATTTCCCTGCCTACTCGATGTCAAGTTAATATGCTAATCATGATATGCGTCGACTTGTTTTAATTTGCTTATATTGTTCAATGGTAGGGAATGGCACAGAGAAATCTACAATTGATCTTGAAACGGTAAATTTCTGTATTTTCAAAATGGGTAATAAAATTGATATTGATTAGATGAAGTGAGACAATTCTTTTACCACGCTGTATGAGGTAGACTTCAGGAATAATCTAAAGAAAGGAGTACTTTTCATTATTAAGTTATCAAGACAATTTCTTATGGGCCTTTTTTTTCAGATTAATTTACATTTTGTAAACAGGCAATTATCTACTGTCTTCAATTAAATCTTGTTTCTCTAAACGTTTTGGTGTAACCTATCAATCGCATTTTCAACGACGTCAATTTTAAGAAAACACACTATCTTCTCAATCTATCAGAGTTTTCAAAGAGGTTTCCACAACAGCCAAAGCTTACCTCAAAAAATTCTAGCATAATTGCTAACATAATAATTAAGAAGTAGCATAACCTTGACATGTTTTTCAATAGGCCCCCTGGGATACTTTATTATACATTTGCAGACCTTTTTTTAGTGTGGCAATTACCTTCCAGCCAGCTCTCCAACCTTTTAATTTCCTGTTTCAAACAGCAGTCAATTGCTAATTGCCTAATCAATTGCCTTTTTAAACCAAGAAAACAGTTCATTTTTGCTTGGTCCCTAAAGGTCTCTATTTCATAATGATGGTTTTTTCTGATTTAAGATTTATGCCATTTATGCTCTAAGTTTTGTATGATAACCGTATAATATCTTAGTTTTTGAAATTTTACGTCGTCAAAATTTTCTTTAAATAGGGCCCTTACTTATAGGAGTACTTTACTTGTACTGAAAAGGCTTATCCTGTATAAATATGTATTATCATTATTATTATTATCATCATTATTATCTGCTTAGATCACCCTTTTTTCCTTTGACAGCTCCGGATTTTGCTTGAAATTCTGTCTATGGAAGGTTACTTCAGGATAGTAGACATGTGTTTCGCAATATCATGCCTCGGAGTGCTGACAGTATTGAAGTATGGACAACTTCATTTCATATTTCGTGTTCTAACTCAACTATATCAAAAAGTACCATTGTAACTTTTAATCTATTAGCAAAGAGAAATGAAGGCCAGGTTTCAAAAAATTTATGTCCGAGTAGCATTCTAGTGCATTTTTTTATTGACGAGGCTAGGAAACACTTCATGGTTTTAATCCAGGCACAATTTTGATGGAAGAAAAATAGGACTCGATGTGCGTTAGCTAGCCTCGCTCCGGTCCCGCCATTACACAATAACCTTGAAATCAACAGCTCCTCGTAAAGTCCTTTTACGCATCCTCCAATGCGGTACAGCAGAGAGGGGCCCCTACCAATGCAGAGAATAGCGCAAGGTTTGGACTTTTTGTATTCCCGACAAGAGTCCCAAACATAAATGAAAGTGTTTCCTAGCCACCTCGGTAATGAATTGAAATACAAGTTGTTTGCATCGGCATGCTCCTTTGCAAACACAAGAGGTACCTTCTAGTTCTTTGGCATGAAAACTGCATGAAAACCACCCTAGAATTTGGACAACAACAAAGACAAGGAAAACTTGTGACTTGTAACTGCATGATAAACAATTTTCATCCTTGGGGAAATTGAAATTAGTACGAAAATGAAGAAATTGTAATCATCATATTTTCACTAGTTCCATGCAGAAAATTTCCTTTAAAAACTGCTCCAGAATTTAAGATCTTGACAATTGCCAAATGCATGTAGAGTAAAACCTGTGATTTTTGCAAAGGAAAAACATTAATTTCGGAATGGATATTCTGAGTATAAGGAAGATCAGTTTAGATATTTTTCTTTGCGTAGCATCTTTCCGTTCCAATAATAACTTTTTAAATTCTTGTAGGCTACCAAAATCTACAAAGTTCTTTGTTCACAAAAATTTGATTCTTTCAATTGGTATTATCGATTTCCTTGTTGGTATTTTCTCACAAAAAGATGTTAATGCAGAATTACGTAAGAAACAGGTTTGTTGAACTGATTCATCTGTTTTGTCAATCAGGTTCATAAATTACTTAATTAGTCTTTAGGTAGTTAGTTAGTTAGTTAGTTAGTTAGTTAGTTAGTTAGTTAGTTAGTTAGTTAGTTCGTTAGTTCGTTAGTTCGTTAGTTCGTTAGTTAGTTAGATAGTTAGTTAGTTAGTTAGTTAGTTAGTTAATTAGTTAGTTAGTTGGTTAGTTAGTTAGTTAGTTAGTTAGTTAGTTAGTTAGTTAGTTAGTTAGTTAGTTAGTTAGTTAGTTAGTTAATTAGTTAGTTAGTTAGTTAGTTAGTTAGTTAGTTAGCTAGTTAGTTAGTTAGTTAGTTAGTTAGTTAGTTAGTTAGTTAGTTAGTTTGTTTGTTAGTTTGTTACGTACATTATTTATTTTGTAAGTGAGCGAGGAAGTCATTTATCGAACAAACGAGTGAAGAAATGAAATCAAAGGATGCATTATCGTTGATTCATTGATCTAGTGAGTATTCAAACTATGTGTTGACGGCAACTTATTATGATACGTTACTCCTCGTTCTAGCCTGCTTGCACAACAATATTCATTGCCAATTATTATTGGTCACTCGTTCTGTTTTCCTGGATGGTCATAGAAGCATACAACATCTGCATGAAACTGTCGAAGGTGTTTGATACTAGCTCCAAGTTCAAAACACACATGGGCTACTTAATCTTCGGCTACTGTAAGTGTTTCTCCTTTCTTTGATCTTTTTTAAGCCAGTCATGAGAGATAGAATCAATTGAATTTTGTGCCAATACCAGGGAATGTTCCAGAGGGATGTAAGACTGTCGTCAAACTTTGGGCCATTTTCTGTTGAAAGTCATTGGTAACCAATTGTGAACAGGATGGAGTTTGACGGCAAGTGCTCCGAATTTTCTCGTCAATTTTTTCTCAAGTCGGAAAAGCTGGCTCGAATTCGAAAATGGCCGGGTATGTTAGCAAATGATTTGAACTGTTAAGCTCGCCATTTAAGAAAAAAAGTGCAAAGTGCTAACAAATGTGTGGGTAAGTTATTCCCCAAACCTTCTGCAAATGGTACCTCTAATAATGATGATAATGATAATAATAATAATAATAATAATAATAATAATAATAATAATAGTGATAATGATACATATTGATACAGGACAAGCCTTTTCAGTACAAGTAAAGTACTGCTATCAGTAAGGGTCCTGTTTTGCTGACTTTGCTGATAGTCTAAAATTAATGTTTTTTACCAATGCAAGGGAAGAAGTTCAGAAAATCCCATTTGTTTCCTATAAGGCCGTGAAATTTCCGGCTAACCTATAGCCTTTTGTCCAAATCTTGTGAAATTTTAGAGACAGCTGCTCCCAACTTTCATAAACTAGCATGCTCCTCTAGGATTAAAATCGATAAATCAGATGATATTAATACTCAACTTCAATTGAATCATTACCATTGTCATTCTCTCTTTATTGAAATTAACCATGATTTATTTATTTCTAATATTCGTGAAGATAAGATGCAATTTTTGTAGCAATTTTTTTCCAGGTATCCCAGCAATTATTACAATAATCGTCGCACTGGTGTTTTATGATGAAATCTTAAAAACTGGAAAGTATGTTGCAAAGCAAATTTTTAAAAATTTTCTCCTTTTTCTACCACTGAGAAAACAGAATAACTAGTGGGGCAAACTTGTCAAAAGGGGTCAACAAATTCCGGTATTCAAAGAATGCTAACAACAGAGATGTCCGCTATAATAGGCCGTTCGCCGGATCCCAAAATGCTTGCGATGGATGGTGTGTACACGGCGAAGAATGAGTTAATATTTAACGCTAGAGTGTATAGCGATAGAATATAATATTCTCCGATTGACTAATATTTCGCCCTGGCATACGGGTATTTTCCTTATTTGGACTACCTTACTTCCTTTTCAAATGTTCTAAAACATTGCAAAATAATTTGGGTAAAATGAAACAAATGGAAGCAATAAGCAATCTTAATTTCCCACTTTATACTTGAATCAAAAGCCATATAGCATAGCTTTTAAAAAGATAGTGCAAATTTTCAGACTATATATTCTTAGATCAGCACCCCCTGGAAGCCTATTTATAATCACATAATTTTTGAACGGAGCTAATTGGAGGAATGGGGCTTCCTAGATTGAATTTAGCTCCCCATTGAAATATATCGTTTTCAAAGATTATTTTATGTTTCCAACTTGAAAAAGGGGTAGACATCTTAAATAGGCCTTCGTTTGTATATTGGTGGTTAATAATTTCATTAAGTCCTCATCGAAATGCAAAAATAAGATTTTAGTGGGCCTTGTTGATAACTTGAAGTTGCAGGTTGAGAGTTAATTCAAGGGACAGGCTTATATATTGTGGATTTGTTTATTGATTCTGATAGTAAGAACAATTATCCAATTCACCAGTCAGATTTGCTGCTAAAGCCCCTCAAAAGCAAAAAACTATCGAGTACTTACAGACGGTGATTTTCTGAAAATTTATATACAACTTATATACAATATAAAGTTCAGGCTGCAGATCAGTTTAAAAAATCAAATTTGTAATTGATTGACTGACTGAGCTGCTAATCAAGAGATAATAATGAATCAATGATTAAATGATTGATTTGCTAACCAAGCAATAATGAGGGATCAACAATTTAGTGATTAACAATAGCAAAACTGATTGATTGAATCAGATTATTTAATTATTCAAATGAAGAGGCAATTTACCATTTTTTTTTGCGCACAGTTCAACTTTTACGATTTATCAGTTAATGTTCTTCTGCTTGATATTTTTTTTGGCTCATTTCTCTTTCTTCTTTTAAAGCTGTTTTTCATTCAGCCAGAAAGATATCTGGATATTCAGAGGCCCAATATTCGCATATCTATCGGTATGTTACTTGCAAATTACGTCCAAAAGTTTAACTGGGCCACTGCGTAGGATTTTCCTATCCTTGTACAGATGTCAGTGTACATTCTCCCCCCAATTTTGCGAAAATCTAATATATTTCACTGTATTCTTACATTCAACTCCTGCCATCACTTTCTTTCCTTCGCGTATATCTTTCACTGTTCTCTTGGGTAAAAGGTACATAGGGCGATTTGTTAAAAGGCCTAATGAAAATTTTGCTAAAAATACCGAAGGATCGACTAGTGGGGGAGTGGGGGGGGGGGCTCTTTAGCGTAAAATTCACAACTGTAGCCACGGCTTCAGAGAATTATTTATTGGAGGGATTCCAGAACCAATGGTGTTATCCTGCCATGGCAATTTTATGTGCCATTTCACGTATTTTCAACCTGTCATAACGGTACTTTCTCTGTACCTATATTTATTATCAATGGCTACTTTCTGTTGAAGTTTGCTAGATATTGCAGGTGTAGGATTAACAGTTTTGTATAGAATTTAAATAAGTTTAAAAGACGTAGAACCTATCAAAATCATTGGTAAAAAATTCTAGCAGATGATATTAAAGAGCCTAATCATAAGCTATTTTCAAGGAAAAATTAAAACATTTATAACTTTTCACTGAAGCTTTTACTTTGAACTTCACTATTTTAACTTGTTAGTAGAGTTGGCTTGAATTAGATAACTAGATAGTTAATGAAAATTATTGTTAACCGGTCTGCTAAAAATAGTGTTCGATGCCAAAGAAGCAGAGCTAAACTAAACTTGATAAGCTTAATATACTTAACTTGATAAACGTAAATAAACTAAACTTATAACTAGATAATTAGATAATTTTTGATGCAATCTTTACTACTATTATTTTTATTTTTATATCCTTACCAATATTTAATTTCTATTTATGCTGATTGCATTACAAGTTATGCAATTGGCAGCACCAAATAGCTTCTCGATTTCCGTAGGTAATCGCTTTGGCATTTTTGTATATTTTTGGATTGACTTGCAAACACATCATATCATCAAAGAAATACGAAGGAGGCTTTAGAAAGTTTATGTAAGTTATTGCTTTCCAGTCTTATTAGCTTATTTAGGATGATAATAGCAGAAACGTCTTGTTTTTTAACTAACGTGGCTTACCTCAACTACGAGCAACATAACAAGCATGATTTTAGCGACTGATCAGGGCCGTTTCTGCAGAGGGTGTGGTCACGTTTTGAAACATGCCGAGGCGAGATTGTTTCATCCTCACCTCAAGCTAAGTTGCAATTGCACGAGGGAGTTTTGTATTGCAGCTTATAATGTATTGCGCAAATAATGATGTCTATGCTACGGCATTCTCTTGACTAATCATGTGTTTTACTGATAAAATGGTCTTACATGGCCAAAATTCTTTGTTTTTAAGCGAAGCTTTCCCACACCGGCTAACCTCCCCCTCACTTACACACCTTATAGCTACTGCCCTTGGGTTAATCGAAACATACTTTGAAATTATTCTGCCTTTTCAATTAGATTCTCTCCCATTTCAAACTTTCGAGGAGTGAAATACTAAATTTCTCTTTTGCTTCGAAGAAAAGACGTTAAACTGGTGTAAGTAACAGGGGTGGCGTCAAGATTTTCCCGACGGGGCGCTAGGTTCCTCTGACAGGATGGCTATATAACCGAATAAAAGGTATCTTTCTGAGCATACGAACATAATTTTTCGTTACAAATTCTCCGTCAGGGATAGAATTTTTCTAGGCAACTGCCCCCTCTGTCTCCCTCTGGCGCCTCCCCTAGTCAGTAATATTAAGTTCCCTGTTCGCTTGCATTCACATTTGAGGGGCGCCCACCCTTCACCAAGCAACGAATGTGTAGTCTGACAAAGTTATTGTCTAGGCACTGTGGATAATTCATTTTATTTCTTTTTAGTGCTTCAATTCGAACTTTCTTGGTGCTTTATCCTATTCTCGGTATCGGCCAAATCTTCCTCTTATTCTGGGAAGTAGCTCCAATTGTGTTGGCATGGGTCGTTGTACTCTGCAGCAGTTTTCTGGTACGTGCATTAATTGGACTACTAATAGGGGTAGCGGACCATAGGACTCGAGGACTGTTTGACCATGTGGAGAGGCAAGCAGGGAACCAACTCTTAAATGAAAGTTTGTGTAGGCAAAGTTTTGCTAAAACAGCACTACTTCATCTAATTTTTACATTAGCGCTGATAGCAGAAAGGCTATTAATACATAATCAATTAATACTTAAGGTACTATCCCCCCCTTATTAGATAATTCTATTTTTTCATCTCAGTTGAGGTAAAACCTTTAACTATATTAAAAGTAAAACAGAATTATGATATTGCAACCAAAATAGTTCCTCTTGTGTTGCCATAGCAACCAAAAATAGGCCGAGAATTGCATAACATTGCATGGACGAGAACAATTTTCATTCAAAAACTATAAGGAGTAGGAATTTGATTTTTTTTGTGGTGATTCTTTAATCCTAGATCAAGAAAATAAACCTCTAGGTTTAATGTATATCAGCAGTAAATTTGGAAAAATTTGAATTTTATTTTGCGCAGCATTTTTTGCATAGAAAATATGACATGATCTGACATGTTCTAGTCAGAAGTCCATAATTCTGCTTCAGTTTATTCTGCCATTAGAGGTGAATTCACCCTGAAAATTTGAGCTTTCTGGTGTAATTATTTTTCGAGCTAAAATTGTTACAAGATGTGAAATGTGCGTTTTCGGAAAAACGCATTTAAAGATGAGGTACTGCTTTAAACATAACAAATGCCCTCAAAACTTCCCTGCCCCATAGCTTTTATCCTCCTTATCTATGTCCTTCTCATGCCTTGACTTCCTTTTGCTTCTAAGCTTTTTTCTTGACAGTTTGGTTCTTTCTTTTTACTGATACTCTGCAGCATATAAGCGACTGGCATCCAGCTCCTTGCAAATCGTTTCTGTAAAAACCCCTCTTTGCAACCCAAATTTCTCTAAAACTAGGCAAGTAGCAATTGACCCTTCATTGAAATGAGCTACAGCATCATATACTCCAGATTCAAAAATATCTCTTCCAACATAATGTGATTTAGGAACTCTGTCCCAGATTACGCGATTGAAGGATTCGTTTTGGTTCTGGGTTTTGCCGTGAAGACACTTTCTAAGCAAAGCATCTTCACTCAATTTAGCAAAAACTGGCTTCAGCTCTGCAATCACTTTAAGTGGTAACCCAGGTCCTGGTTTAAATAGATTTGCTCTTTCAGCTCTGTCTAACTGGAAACCACACCATGATTCTTTTCCAGGCGGGCAATGATTGTGATAGTTGTTGTCCTTTGATGATGCGCAGTGGAAAAGTGTAGCTAAAATTGCCTTTTTCATTGATTCCAAATTACCAACGTTACTCCTAATTGCTATCCCATAATAATTTTGCATTTTGTCAATAATTTTGTCTGTTAGCTTGCCTTTTCCTCCCAATTCCTTTTTTTCTTTCTTTAATTTCCTCAGTGCAGTCCCCATTCTTTTCTGGACATGCCCGATGCATTCAAGCTTCTCAACACCCTTTCCAACACCTTCATAAATATTTTTTACAGCTGAATAGCTCTTACTATCACCATCTCCATAATATTCTGTGTAGTGAAGGCCATGTTTTTCAAAAGACCTCTGAAAAATTCGTATTGCTCCCTCAGGCTCCATTGCTGGGGCAGACCCTTTGTAATTTGCCTTACAATCTGAGTGATTCTGCAGAAAAGTTTGGAATTCTTTTGAATTTCTGTCAAGTTTGCTATGTACTTCACATTTCTTACAGTGCCTTGACATAGGCTCAACATCCAATACTTTGCCAGTGTCTATAGAGAGGGCAGCAACACAGCCATTAAGAGATACAAAGCCCCTCTTCTGCCAGCATCCATCCACAGAAACTCCACAATCATTGGTACCCTTGTCAAAAGTTCTTATTTCTTCTCCTGCCTGTTTCATGCTTTCATTAGCAACATTATAAACTGCTGAACGAAGACTCTTGCTCAGTTTGCTGTAATTGTTTTTGGTAGGAAGAGTTGGAATGTTCATAACAGCACAAAACTTTTTGGCACCTGCATAACCACTCCCTATACTGCGCATTCCATACACAAGTCGTCTGTTAACCTCAAATGTTCCTTTTATTTGGTTGGAGGTGTAAAATGTATGATGCCAGTAGCACTCTTGGCAAACTAGCTTGAGATGATTGGCACAACCATTCTTTTTGGATAAGACATCTTCCAGCATAAGACACTCATTTGACATACATTCAGGGCAGATTAACATTTTAAAAATTCCTGACAGAATGTCCATGTCCATAAAACGGTAACCTGTTGCTTGTGTGCTTTGTTCTTGAATACTCTCTAACTTTCTGGCTGAAGAAAGTTTGGTAAACGAAGCAGAATTTCCTGCTTGGGGCGTGGAGTGAGTCATTGGCGAAAAACTAGGCCCGGCTAACTGGTGATCTTTCTTGTTGCTCGACAGTTACTTTCTCCTTCCTTGATGGACGACCTACACGTTTGCTCTTAAATTCAACTTTAGAATGAACACTCACATGCTGATTACCACGAAAAACTCTCTTTGGACGGCGCTTGGTTGAAAGTTTTCCCATTTTCAGAAAATTTTAAAACACACTTGACTCTGCCCTTCTTTACGACCAAATTAGAACTGTTCGAGAACTGAATTGAATGCATATTCAAAGCGAGATTCGCAGCCTCGGTTAGGTCAGCTGTTGACAAATCTTAGCAACAGATAACTAAGGAGTATTCAAGGGTAAAGGGTTGGAAATAAAGGACTTAGATGGTTACAGCTCGTTGCTAAGGGCGTTGCCATGGGACTAAGCGATAATTATCTCATACCAAATGATCAAAAAGGGTAATTTTATCGTGAAATAGTGTATAATGTGGCTTTATCTTTACATCTTTATGAAGGTGAATAATTCTATTTTTGAAAAATATGCAAAAAAAAATTTTCAATAAAATATTTTTTTTGGTCAAAAGGCAGGGGGATAGTACCTTAATTGCGCTGTGTAAAATCTCTGACCCGCACCTCAATACATTACAGAAACGTGACCCCAAGTTTCAAGTTTCAAGTTTAGTTTCAAGTTTCATTCATATTTAAAATTCCACTACATACAAAATTCTAATACATACAACAATACAACTAAAAACAACAAATAGAATAGCAATTAAATACAACACGAATTATACATAATATTGAAATGAAATTTTGTAGGGAGAGGAATTTATTTAAGGAGGAGCTCTCTCAGTAGATAGACTAATCGAGGAGAGAGCACCCCCTGAGCAAAGAACCTTATTATTCATCAAATTTTGACATGATTAGAATGCTCAGGAAAAGTTGGAAGTTATTCGATAGGGATATTCAAGACTGGTATTTGGTGGAAAAAAAATGCTGTTTCAGTTCACGACAGAAAATCACTACTGAACGGGATTGTTTAATAATAGCAGGGATTTCAAGGAAGCAAGGGGGACAATTGCGTAGTGAATAAAAAGCAATAATGTTTTCGACAAATTCAAAATAACTGAGCAAAATATCACAATGCCATAAAAGGTTAACGAATCATACCATATCTATGATGCTATAGTGTTAAACCAACGATTATAAAACAGCTGCGAAGCAATAGGTTCTTCAACAATAGTACTCTGGCAAGCATACTATTGTGATAGAAGCGGTTAGGAAATATCACTCCACTAAACCTGAATCTTTTATCGCGATCGATATTTGCTTGTAATCCCCTCCCTCACGTCATTGCCTGCTATAATTTCACGGATGGTAATATAGGGTGTCACAGGAAGGGGTAGGCAGATTTACATGTGGCTTGGAGGGCTTAAGGTCTACAAGTACCAACACTAAGTAATCTCAAAAGGGCTCAAATCAGCGCAATTAGCCTATCAAAGTTATCTTTTATCTGTTTTGTGACAAAAAAAATACATTAATTTTCAAGAGACTTTCTAATCAAATTAAAAAAACACTTGTCGGCTTTTTTCCAAAATCGTTGGTTTTCCAGCTCGTCTGGGATTGTGGGCACATAATGTGGTTTCTGAGAAGTTTAAATTTTGTAATTTTCTCATTGTTTTACGAAACGCTCAAGACTGCACTCTATATTTCTACATTCCAGGCTGCATTATTTTTCATCCTACACATCTTGCTTGATGCTCAGGTAATTTTCTATCCACAATTTTATTCTTATGATAAATATTGACTTGAAATGGGAATTTTTTAGACCCACGTTCTCTTTAGAACAGAAATTGTAGTAATATTTGCTATACCATTGTTGTGCAAATGACACAAGCTCAAAATCTGCCCAATGATTTCGAATTGCAACCAAGTTGTGAAAAATAACCAGTGGGATGGGAAACAGTAGATAATAGATTTTTCTTCCAAAGCCATAAACCTCTCCGAATTTTGCTAAAAAAACAAAGAAGAAATAACTTTAGAAAGTAACTTCTGCAGATTTTCTAAATCCGGGATCAAAGAGAAAGTAAAATTGTAGCAATTATTCTTATGGCATTTGCATTTCTAAGGTGCAAGAAGCAGCCTTGAAAATGCTTGGTAAGAGGAATAATGCAATACCAGTGAATGCAGGAAACGCATACAACATGAATACATCACAAACATCAGTTGCAGCCACGGTAAGACGTTCTATACCCAACATGTTTGTTTTTATGCTTCTTCTTCTTATCATTAACTTTTTCTGTGAGATTTTAAACATTAACCTTCCCACTGTTCTTTTCCTTTCCTTTCACTTACAGTCGTCCTGTTCCTTGTTTGTTTGACTATTCCTCCACAACACTTCGCTTTTTCTCGCATATTTTATAGTGAAATGTCTATGTACCAAAGCCCGTTTAGTTCGTTTCTCTGTTTCATCTGGATTTTATTTCCATAGAGTCAACCCTTTTTTTGCAATATCTCAATCTAAAATACATCTCCGTAGCAGGTTCCTTATCAGTTGGGTAAGGTATTCTAAATTTCGAGCCGTGAGTTGTAGATGAATGGAGTACCCTTGTAGGGGCTCTTTCCCTTTGAGATTGAGCTAAGAGAACAATGACGAGAAAGAAGGGGCGAAATGCCTCCATGAATTAGTAGAACGTTCGCCCAGAATTTGCGTAGATTCGCCCAGCGTATGAATTGCAAAATGTACATTGTTTATGAAAGATTTCCTCCAAGTTTGAACAGCCTAGTCACAACCCTTTTCGTTTTAAATGAATTGAGTTACGATCTTCCACTTTCTTCATCTGCAGGGAACTGTATGCAGCACCGGACATAACGACAACAGTAAGTAAATTAGCAGGCACTATGATTTTACTGGATCTGCGAAATATTCAGGGACGGCATTATTGGGGGGGGGGCGTGTTTCATCCTGTCCACTCAATCTTGAGAAACAGCATGTACTCGCAGGGCAAAAGGTATCAAAACTCCAGTGAATTTAGACGCATTACTCATTTTAGTCATAGCGATTGTCTCTTTTGTTTTTTACAAATAATATACTGTATGCCTTTATGTACAGATGTACGTATATGCAGTAATTATATACTTGTTTTCCGGAAAAAAAGTTTTGAAGGGCAAAACTAATTAAACCCCCCCCCCCCAGAAAAATGCTTGTCAAATTGGAAAAATCGTTTTTTTTCGTCCATACATACAATAGCCCTCCAACCTTTGAACTTCCTCCCTCTCCCTTTTAAAACAATGTTGCTTAAACCTCACTTCAAGACTGGTATTTGGATTGAAAACAATTGTAACTAAAGGATTAGATATAACACCGGAAACCACAAGGCAATCAGCAAAGCATAACTTTTTATAGGTGTTCCAAAAATTTTTCGCAGGGGTTGTTCCCTTTTTTCCGTTACTTTCAGCTGGAAGAAAAGAAAAGATTTCTGGACGTCTTAACACAAAGTTATAAAATGGAGAAATCCACTGGTGACGTGGAGAAAGGATAATGCGATGCAAGAATACTGTAATAATACACCATGTAGAAAGATGAAAATGAGAAGATGAGAAAACAATTGTTCCTGAAATATCGCAACATGCTCGTAAATATCACTTAATCATGGTAATCTTCTAGTTTAAACTTTACTTCTCAACCAACAACAATTTGTTTAAATATGGGTGCTTAGTGGTTTATTTTCGCCACAGAGTATCGAGGAAGATTGAAAGACAAGTCATTAGAGTCTCAAACTGATCACGATTTTGTCAAAAAAATCAATCAATTTAGCAGTTAATGAATAATAGTAGTTAGTTTGCAATTAATGCATTAATGACAGTTATTATTAATAAGTAATCATTGATAGAACTTTACAGAATACAGCACCAATATCAAAATAAACTATGATTGAATTTAAAATAAAAAATATAAAGCAGATGGAATGCAAGCAGTATTTACATTATGATATAATTTCCAGAAGTTACAACTTTTAAAGTAATGTCAGAGTGAAAATAACTTTGTTTCAGCAGGCCAGACAAGATCTGCAAAGGAAAACATGAAACAAATTAATCAACTTAAAAAAGAATTGATGGATTGCAAATGCCATGGCTGGCAGCTCATTCTTCTATGTATGTCAATCGAAAGCAATAAAGGCGAGGGGGCAGGAGATCAAGCCATTTCTTGAAGGGGGCAAGGGGCAAAATGCATGCTCAATGAGGTTCACGGAAACAATCAAAGAACATTTACTGTCAACTCCTAAAATCAAAGAATCATTCCACTTTAATCAGCCATAAGAAACATGTTTTTTTTTAACCTGGCATGGCCAAGAAATTCTCGCCTCATTAACCCTGCAAAATCCACGATGTTTGTCTCGATCCCCATTGCTGTCGTGTCCCCCCCCCCATTCCCTTGGATCCCACGGCATACTTGTTGTCAACAAAATTCGAAAATCTTAATTGAAAACAGGAGTTTCTTTTAAATAACAATGATACAAATACCCAATCGAACGATGAAGAAACGAACTATCAACCCCTTGAAGGGGCGACAGCCAAGATATAGAATGCGCTGGCAGACTTAAATTAATCGTAATGTATTGAATCTCAAAAATTAGGATGATGTTAAGAAGGGTGCACTTATACGGGGTAGTGAGGGGCATAATAACCGCTGGAATAAATTTTGCTTCAAGAATATGCATTTCCATGCGCCAGGCAATTTCTATATTTTGCTTTGAATTATATGGTTGCAGGCCCACGTCACCTGAAGATTCTTTTTAGCCAACCACTTGAACGCAAATAAAACGACATCCCAAGCTATCAAAATATATTGAAAAGATGGCAAAAAGGGATTTTATAACCTCTATCCAAAGTTACATCCAGCGGCGTGCAGTACTTGTTTAAATGTTGGCTTGGGTCACAAAGTTCACGGGCACTCAGCAGTTTTTCGATGATATCTATGATAAAGAATTGTATTTAAGACATTCATAAAAACTCGCGCCATATTTTGTACGCAAATGGCTGACAGGGATGCCTTCAGCCCGGGGCATGGGGGCAGTTGTCCCTGTTTAAAATAAGGGCTTAATTTCTCAGCATTGTAATTGTTCTTCCCTATATCTTCAAACTCCCCCCCCCTATCTTGGAGTGCAGCAGGCTCCTTGGCGACTGATACACATTCGTTTGTTACATGAATTCGGCACCCCAAAGATACGAAACTCCGTTACGATGATTTTCAAATGTAGGTAAATATGTTAGATCACTGCTTAGCTTTCAGATATTACAAGCCATAACGTGAAATATGATACACTGTCGATTCTTAATGGGTTTAGGAACCTCGTTTTTCTCGACCAGGCTATACATTGCTACGGCATAGGCGCTACAAGGAAGAGAAAGAAGGAAAATTTGGGATATGTGCACCAGTGCAACAATGCCCAACGTATCCTTACGTTTTTTGACTGTTCTGTCTTGCATATCAAATGAAGGAAATGGGCATAAGCAGAAATCATAGGGATCTCAGAGGAGGGGTAGAACTGGGGTCCCTTCCTTTAATTTCTAATTTACTATCTTTTAACTGAAAAACATAACACATAATATCCTTAAAATGGCTATTTCTAGGGGCAAGAATGCAAGAACTGAGAACGGAGAAAGAAAGAATCTACGCTTGGGTTTTGAAGTAAATTCATGTCGGAACTTTGCGAGATTGAGCCACTTAAATGCGAATTTAAATTCCATCACTGTAATTAGGATCGTTCAATTGAGCGTGTAGTCTTGAAAATTGTTGAGAGTCTATAAGAATGGACAAGACAATTGCGAAAAAGAGTTATTTTGAAGGTCCAAAACAAAATATTATCAAAATGGATGTTGGCATCAGGAGTAATGAGATACCAGGGACCTATGTCCTTCTATAGTGTTTAAAATACACCTTTCTTAGATGTAATCTCTTACAGGACATTGCAAAAGTCTCAGTGGTTTGTCCCTCCATGTATTTACCCCTGCTAAGTTCATAGGCTTTGGAGTCCCTCATTACCGTCTATGTGTTGATTAAGGTAGCCTACTCGAGGTACAACAAACCTAGCCGAGACGAATTCAACAAACGCTCATCACTATACCAAAGTCATCTAGCTCTTCCGTCTGTGCCAAAGCCAATGGGGGGTAGAGGAGCGCACCCCAAGGACTAAAAACTGCCATTTCATCGGAAATTTGATCTGTTTTAAACAATAGATTAAACAATAAGCTATTGTTCTTAAAACAACGGGTCTATTGATTTGCACTCAATTGTCGGAAAATTTGTCGGAAATTGCCAAAAGTTTTGTCTTTCTTGCCAAAATAGCTTGTCTTTCGGAGATCGCTGGATTTGGCCCTGTCATCCGTATATGCAGTGCCTAAGCATCTTAAGGTGGTGGAAATAGAAAGAATTTTAAAACTGGAATTATACTAACCATGAGGAATCAGTAAATCTCGAAATTTGTCATGAAGCTGATCAAGCGTTGTTTTCAAGCTATGCTAAAAGTAAGAGACAAAATTCAATTAACCCCTCCACCCCTGGAGGGGCCATATGGCCCAATGACAAACACCGGACTAGATAATTTTTCAGGGGGCTAAGTACAAAATATTGCAAATGTTCTTATGGCAGTTTTCTACAATAGTTTACTCTTTCACCATGTGATCTCATTTTAATTTTTGTTTCATTTTTCCTCATTTTTTTTGTACACTTTTTTGTACAGTTCATTTGTTAAACCGAGTCTAGCTGCTTGCAAATTGGAAGCCTTCCATATAATGGAGAGATCTGGCAGTAAACGCGATAAAGATGAAATATCTTACAGTATGCGCCTTGTTTGCACTTTACATCTTCACCTGACTACTGATCCTCTAATCTGCTCAGCTATAATTCTTGAAGTTTTCTTTAATTTCAAAAGGTCGTTCTTTGATCCCCTATTACTCAGAAAGTTTTTTACTAATCTCAATCTAGGTAATAAATCAATCTAGCATACTTTTTTTACTTTTATTTTCCCTTTGTTTGGCTGCTGTGGCCCCCCCACCCCTTGCCTTTAAGTGCTTCAAGCTTCCCTCATAATTTATGATAATAATGCACCTTTGGAACTCGTGAAATTTGATAACCAAGCTTCAACGTCATCGCTAATGCCTCTGATAACTGCAAAGGAAAAAAAGACTTTGATGTTGTAAAATAATTTCACAAAAATTGGGAAATTCACATAACCCTCAAATATAAAATCCAAAATCCTGGAAAGGGCATTCTGTAACAAAAATAACAATCTTACTCAGAATGGTATATCTTTCTATGTTACTTCATTTCTTTTGTCTAATCCCTCTATCAATAATAAATGCAAAAGCCTAATAAAAAATTGTTGATATCCCATGACTCACAGCGAAAGAACATTAACCCGCTAAACCGTTAGCAAAATGTGACCAAGCTCGTCATCCGTGAAATTCCGAAGCCCCCCCCCCTCCCTCTTTGAAGAATGCAGCTGAATAGAGTTGCCAATGCTAGAATTTCATCAGGGAATTCCTCTGTCCTAGGACCGCGCAGCTGTCTTAAAGTAGAGGCGCTGATTGAGCCACAGTGGTCGTCCGGGAAATACTCGGAAAATTCATATAGAGCACGCCTCTTAGATGGTTGGAAAACGCCCCTTTCAAAAGAGACTGCTACTTCACGTCTTTGTTTATATACAACAGCTCGGTTCAGAAAATATTTCAATCGAAAATACCATAATTTCAATAGCTATGAAACGATGAATCCACAATCTATTATTGTATGTATTGGTTGTGGTAGCAAGGGTCTTCGGTTAGAGAACATCTTATCCTAACGTCGTTCGGTCTTCCTACCTCAAAGTACCATTGAATCAGCAGAAGGGAAGGACGTGAACGAAACACAAATTACGACTTCAAATCCTGCAGCTATGTTGGATACTTCAGCATAAAATGATATGCATATTTCTGAGGTTGTTGTGCTTAATGTTGGTGGCCAACTCTACAAAACCAGCCTCACTACTCTACGAAAAGATTCAAATAGTTTGCTGGCTACTATGTTTTCGGAACAACACCAATTGGAAAAGCAAGGCGATGGATCATACTTCATAGATCGCGATGGAACGCATTTAAGACACGTGCTAAATTACCTGAGAAATGGTGAACTACCGAAAAGAGTTATTGAGGAGATCGGAGACGAACTGTTGATAGAAGTCAAATATTAAAAAATCGATTAATTGCGTATATTCATACAACAGCACACCACCATTGGGTTGAAAGTTGGAAATGAAAGCCATTGGACAACAGCAGACATTGTGCAGAAAGATCCTGGCTTTGCAAAGCTGGTATTTGGTAATGGCAATGATGTTGTCAGAGAAGACGGTGCATATGTGATACGCAAAAATATCAAACAATTGGATCATATTTTGATCTTCCTTGAGAAAGGTACTTTGCCAGAAAATCGTGCAACACGATCGCAAATGTATTCAGATGCTCAAGCCCTGAACGTAACTACCCTTCAAAGGTTCTTGACCAGATTCACCCAATCTGGAATATTAAATGGTAAAGATCCATTGAAGGACATATTATTGACATGGATTCATGGAAGACAAGGTCATGTTCTTCCATACTTGTTATACTATGGAAAAGGATGGATGTGAAGAAAACAACTTCCTCAAATAATGTATGAGCGAAGGACCAACACTGATTGTCGCAGAATCAGAGTACGGGTATATTTTTGGTGCATATGTGAGTCAATCTTTGAGGATATATAAGACTCAAACCATCTTTGGTTGGTATTTACTCAGAGATATTGATTAAATTATTTCTTTTCAGCTTTAATTCTTCTAGCGGCTTGAAACAAGCACCATTATTACTAACCCACTGTACTTAGGCCAGTTTACTTACCTCTGTCAAATTCTACACCATACTAAAATTTATAACAGTAAAAGCGTACAAAAATACAATTCATGCAAACCGATTTGATCCAAACTGTTTTTAATATTGATTTTAGAATTTCAACATCAGAACTTCATTATCCTTGTTGGAAAATTCCAAAATGACAAATTTTGTATAGATTATTAAAATCCAACATCAATTTATTTTCAGTCCAAGAGTGCTTCTATGATCCGTATTATGACCCCGTTCTCCGATTTAGAGAAACTGAACCTTTATTAACAGAATTGCAAATTTTCGAAGTTTTTCAAGAAATTTGTATGGGAAAGTGATGCTCTTTTAATAGGTAAATTTAAAGAGCTGCGCATGGTACATTTGACCTAAGTTCCTTGCAAGTGCAAGAATACAGCAAAGTAAGACAGCGTCAAGTAGTACTACAATAGTAAATAATTTAGTTTTTGGCTCTATATCTTCTTTTTTTAATCCAGTGCTTCACAAAAGTGGATAATATGGTACATTCAAGCTAAAACTAACCACAGCATGTGAGAATAATATTGCTGGGAATGTTATCTAAGAGACAATATTAACAAGTCATAGTAACTCAAAAATATCTCTTTGTTTTAAAATCAAAGGGCGTGATAACAAACTGACTATAGATCGATCCTAGTATAGCCCCTCTCCCGGTCCCTAACATTTCAAAAGTTAGTAATTGCAATTGTTTATGGATGTCTAGAAACATGGATGTTATTATTTGATAACTACATTTGGGAAAGGGACTTTTTTATGTTTGGAGCCTGTGTCCTAACCTATTTTCTAGGACTGAAGATTCAATATGTCTCATGGCAGCTTTTTTTCCAGGTTTAGGTGAAAAGTCCTTCATATTCAGCTTGAAAACACCTGGGACGAACATCTGTCCATTTATCATTAAATCAAAGTCAGGAGAAGTAGGCTTTAAGACAGATGGCAAAGCTTATATGTCCTACGGATCCTGTGGTAAGAAAAAAATATTCAATGAAGTCCTGCGTTTCACCAAGGCTCCGAGCTGGACTGTGTGCAATATCCATTTTCCTCCAGAAAGTGATTTTGACTTTCCTAAAGAAGTGCTGACCCAAGTTAATGATTTTGCTAGAGCAAATGGCTTCTTCCTCATGAGAGTGGAAGTCTTTGCTGTTTGATGATAACTCTTGGCACAAATGAGAAGAAGAATAAAAAACTCTTCTTGTTTCGACCCCATCTTTAGAGGTACAAGAAAGTAGTAGTTTTTCATTTATCATTATTTTGTAATTGCATTTAATACTTTGAATCAATTACTTAATTATTTTTCATATTCATCAAGTTCTTAATATTAGTTATTCTTTTATTTAACCTTTATTTTTCTGACGTTAAACACGTCAATCTGGACACAAAGCTCGATAGCTACAAAATTATTTTACTGACAGAAAACAAAGAGACGTAGTAAAAGGACATTACATCACCTGGGGTAAGCGAGGACAAGGAGTACCACAAGGTGCAATACTAGGTCTGCTGCTATTTAATATCTTTATAAAAGATGATATTTTTTTATTACCTTAGTGGCGGGGCCCTATGCAATTTTGCAGCTGACAACACACTTTCTGTCACTGACATTATAGTCATATGCTGCAACTAAAACTGATGAACTATTGCTATCCAATCCATTCCAATAGCTTGCCCAAAGGTCATTCCATGTGACCATCAGCCTAAAATTTATAACTTTTTTATTCTGAAAAAATATTTGAGTACCAGTTTCAGTTTTTCTAATGTTTTTAGTTATGTTTCGAAACTGTTTAATGTCGGTAGCTCACGAATTACGGCAGGTGTATCATCATTCCAAGCTTTCAATGCTGAATAATGAAAACCCTTTGAAAATTCTGTCTCAGCTTCAGCATTTGTAGATCTCGAAAGTTCCTTCTATTATATGATAGTTACATGCACAATGCTGATGGCTGCTGATTAAGACAGTCTGAACTCTAAGCAGGGGTGGGACCAGAGTAGCCCCCTCCCCGTCGAAGAGCGTCAGGTGTCAACCCCTCCGTTCGGGACGGGGGGGATCACTCTGGTGCCACCACAAAAAGACACTCCTATTCGGTTATAGAGCCCTCCTGTCGGGGAACCTAGCCCCCACCCCCCACCCTGTTGGGCAAATCCTGTCGCAACCCTTGAGTTTGAGCAAAGAATAAGTTACATTTACGTCTTAATAACAAAATAGCTCGCAGTTTTCCTCCCAAATCTTGAGATCTTATATAGAAATATAAGGTAACTAACCAAATTTTCTGTCGATGCAGCTAATTTTGTTTCATCAGTTCTAATTGCAGGGAGATCCAGCACTCTGTAATACCATTGACTATAAAGCCTTGTAGGTATCTTTGTTTAGTAAAGAAAACATATGTCGATAGCTTGGCACATCACTGTTAAAGAAAAGATCGTTGTTATTTCCTTTAGCATTTGAGAGAGAGGTCGAGGGGGGATGAGACTATTCAATAATTTTGCAGAACATGTTACCAATGAATAATTTTACGTCTTGGTCCATTACTTCATGCAATGAAATCAGTCTCCTCCGCAAACAGGCATTATTTTCGCAATTTCGGAGGACACATATTATCCTGTGATGCTCAAGCGCACTGTAATTAGTTAAAATCCTGAAGTAGCTCAGAAAAGTGAAAATATAGTATAGCATACTCAGTAGCTATGTTTTTGTTTGATATTCCAAATATAAAAATGGTCCAGCCATAACCTAAACGTCAATTGGGGTAAATAACCATTGGCCAATTAAAACCTTTGGACGCTGAAAGTATGTAAAATTATGTTATTCTGCTATTTAATGCAAAACTTTCTTTTTTGATGCTTTTTTGCAGTACGATGTTTAATTTAATTGAAAAGATACATTTCCAACAGTCAATAGAATTTTTGATTCCTTGATCATAGATCTAGAAGAAAATTGTTCAGTATTACACGGGCTCAAAACAAGACTTTTAGCACTTTAAATGAGGAGATTAAACTTTATCAACCAAGTTCATTTTGTTAATTTGTATCACAGTGTTCATTGGATGCTGTTAACTCATAGCCCCCTGCAGATGCCATATGGCGCAGTACAAGTTACTGTAAATCTAAGAAATACCTGGGGGCAACAATGTCAAGATTGCAAAGTTGATCAGACAACTTCCACTGTATGTTTGTGAAACAAGGATGTTTCCTGTATCTACGTACTGCCTGCAACATTTGTTTCTACGGTTATCTGTCGGTGAGATCCAAATGGTTCAGGGGGCAATGAGTTAACAATGTTTCTTCCAATGTTTGCATATTGTATTGCATGGAAACCCAATGTCTAAATCCAAATTATCAAGCACAACATAGATTGTATGATGTCTTTAAAACCCACCCTCTTATGCATCAAAGCATCAAACATATCAGAGGAATTATTATCTGCAAACATTTTTCAACATATTTTCTTTTACTTTAAAATAAGAAAAAATCCCAAGCATCCATTTGAAAAACATGTGGGACAAAAACGTATGGTGTTGTGTATGGTAACTTGGGCTCCTATGTCACCTGCTTTAGGTTTTTTGTGCCAATTAAAAAAAAATGATATAATCAAGTAAGACAAACTTGCCCTCTTTTTTGCTTTGATTCAAGGTCTTTTATAACACCGACAAGAACATCAAATGATGCCTATGTTATAAAATGTGAAATGTTTAAACTAGGTATAGACATGGCTGATATAAAACTACAAATTGTTTGAATCTTATGCCACTGCCAAAAAATAAAATTGTCAATTTGCTCAAAATAATTACAGGAAGGTTCAATGGTTTTAATCCAAGGTTTCCTCATTGCAAAGTGAATTACAAGGGGTATGGTGCAGTGGATTGGTCGCTTGACTCCATTGATGGCAAACGAGGTTCAAATCCCAGGTCAAGACTTAAAATTCACAATTGGGTAGCACCCTTATGGTTAGTATATATATATAGTTATCTATAAAGGGTTGCCTGTTCAGCAACATAAGATGCTGTTATCAACATGGGCCCTGTACAAGTTGGCAAAGAGAAATATCTAATTCTATTCAAATTAGATTGTTAGATATCAAGAAAGTTTTCACCTCCACAACATGAATGAAATGCTGAGGATAAATCAGAAGAAGTCCACTAACTGATTCAACCTGAGTGTGATTACCATGGTGTTTGAAGAATCTGTCATAATATTCTGAAAGTATAAAATGAGGTTTAAAGCTTTAAAGTTACTTGCATTTAGAGTACATTTAGAGTACTGGATAGTTGATGTTTTCCTACATTAATGACATCATCAGCTGAGCACAGGATATGTGGGCGTTTCCCGAAGAAGGACCATTTGACATTCATAGCAAACAGTTGTACCCAGCTGTCACAAAATGGGAGTGTAAGATGATGATGGGGGTCTTGCCATTTTCTTTAGATCTTGGGTGACGCTCTTTTGAACTCAATGATAACATTCAAGAAAAGTTTTGAAAGGTCAGATCTATTTTGTGATCAATTTGCAAGGCATGAAGTGTGTCTAAGAAGAATAAGTTATAAGGGTAATTCACTATCCCGAATTTTTGGCATATTTTTGATGATATGCCAAAAATTACCATATTTTCAGAAAAGTGGGGGGGGGGTAATTATTCCTTTATACACCCCCATGGCTCTACCACTAGTTTATCAGTTCCACATTTTATAATTACATTAATTTTAATGATTAAAGGTTCAGCATTAGATGAGAGAATGAATGTTTCTAAATTCTATAAGGCTCTTTATTTTAGGAGATATATATTTCTGTTATATAAGATTTTCCGTTCATATATAGATTATTTCCCGTAACTAGTGATATGTTGCTCAGATTACCTCCAATATCTGTTTTGTCTGATATTTCTGAATTCCATTTCGCAATGTATACAAGTCTGTGAATCAGTTCTTTCTGAAAAAATGGAAGTTCACAATATTGTTTTTTGGCTATATACCAAAACACTCATGATATTTTATTCTCCACCAATGTAGCAACAACAAAAAAATAGAATTTTCGCATATTCCGCAACATTGATGGCAAGACATGATGCCAACGATTGAAAATAGTAATAGTTAGAGTGAAGCCACGCAAAAACCCGATCAAATTATTTTCAGCTCTGAGCGCTCCCATTTTCCGAGATACTGGTTTTTCATCAATGAATTGAATTGCAGCGACGATTCAGACGATTCAATGGCGATTCGCAATTACGATCGGATTCAAAAGTTGTATGAGGTCTTCCCTAAATAACTTTGTTATTATTGAATGGGTAACGCAAGTTGGGCGAGTCTGGTTATGCTAGCTGCTAGCTGAGATCCTTTGTAGGAGCTGGCTACCTAGGCCTGTTGTTGTTGTAAACATAATTCATAAAAGTTGTTTGATAATTAAGCAGTTATTTCATCAAAATACAGTTCTACTAATGGAGAAATAAATGCAGTTCTTATACTTTACCCGCTTTAATGCCTCAATCCTCGTGATTACAACATTTAGAAGTGACGACCTATACTGATTTTCGTTAGGACTTTCTCGTCCTGCCATTTTGTTTTACGGCCTCGGTTGGACGGAATAAATAAAATGATTCCATGGCAACAACTCCTTCGAACGTCAGAAAACGTGTTCTTATCAAATGATACAAATAAAAAACGATATGAGATGAGATAGTACATATATGACAGTGGCGTAAGAGCCGCAAGGCCTTGGGGTGCCCGTGCCCCTTTCTATTTTTTCCCACAACTGGTGAGCCCCTTTTTTCTCTTTTTATTATGAAAATAAGTCATAAATTATTCTTGCTTGACACAAAATGCAAATTTGCTACTGTAAAAAAACAAATCTTCAAGTGTTGCTTCATCATAAACTTGAACGTAAAAATACAGCAGAACAATCAAAATTAACGGTTTTGATTGAGATGATGCCGTCTCTTAAACCGGCGAAAGAATCAATAGAAAAGGAATTAAAAATAGAACAGTGCCGTGCCTTATCTTTAGCGGAAAGACAAAAAGCCTAAAATGTATTCTTATAAAAAGTGTAAACTCCAGACTTAATTTCTGCTACAAGTTTGCAATATCATCGTCTTGAAACTTATTTTCGTTAAAAAAACTTTAAAGAGTTTGTTAATATCAATTTTTCATTAACAGAGTTTTAGCCTAACGTTGGCTTCTTTTGTTGGTATGGAGTACCCCTTTAAGTGCTGCGCATTGTTAGCCTGCATCACAGTGCACTGTATACTTCTGGTAAAAACAAAATTTCACCTGGTCATTACATTCTTTTTGTTATAAGAATACTTAATTTTTTGCTGAGCCTCAATATTGGTAATTTTTTTGCTATTTTGAGCCTCGGAATATTCTTAAATTATTCTATTTCTTGCAGAAAATACGGATATAGCAATAACTCGTTATTTATCATAAATGCCAATAGGGCACACCAAATAAAAATATGATGGCTAACAGAACAAGTCATCAAAATAAATTTAAAAAGGACTTCTATGATATCAAAGAAGGAGTACAGAAGTAAAGAAGTACGGCTAATATCATAAAAAATTTAGAAGTAAAAAAACACCCGCTAAAGTTAATTGTTTCACATGATCTTGACCCTGACAATATTCTTAAAATATTCTTAAATTTCACCAATGAAAATTAATTCTTAAAAAATAATGAGTGTATTAAAATTTCTTCGTTGCTAAGTAGTGATACAAAACAACTGGTAACTCACTTACATGTGAACGAGGCAGCCATAACAAGATCAAATGATTGACATTGAAATGAGCAATCAACTTGAGACAAACATTCTAAATTATTGATTTCTCTTGAACAAGCTGAAAGTGGTGAAGGGATTAAAAAAGACGATATTCGTTCATAGACAAAGAGAACAGGGAAGAAATGCCTGCGCATTTTAATGCAAACTCTTGATATCTAATGTGCCAATACACAATCTCAAAATTCGGCCTACGAGTCCGGGTTCACTGGCAATTCTACTAAAAGCATCTAGTCCTTGCAGAAAGGTGAGTGAACTGAAGGAAATTTCACTCACTAATAGCGATGGCAGTACCACGAAAAGAATCACTCTCGCCACCGCATTTGAATATGGACAGTAGCAGTGTCTCTGGCCGGTCAAACAAAAGTTTTAAACACCTTGTTCGGATCTTGGGTCCTGCTTTAAGAGTCCATCTTGGTGTTACAAGAAAAGCCAAGGTAATGATATTTTGCTTCAATCATAACGTATTTTTGTTAGATATTTCATCTTTATGAATGAAAATTCTCATAGCAGATATATGAGGTTTTTAATAGTTCTACAAGACCTATAGACAATTTATTACAATTATTGGTTTATCCAAATTGGAAACAAAACTTACAAAATAGAATTGATGAGAGTGGCATTATTAAATATGTAGATATCTATAAATCCATATGTAAAATGTACAATAAACCTATTAGTAATGATTTGTTCAATGCTGATGCATAATCCAATATATAAATAATAGGAGGGTGAGGATATATTCTTATCCAGCTGCTACCATGCACTTTACATTGTAAAGACTCTTTAGTTAGAAAACTGAAATCAATCTGATGTGGGTATGTAAAATGAGACCAGACAGAATTCCATGGGTGCTCCCCCCCCCCTTCACCAGATTAATTTCAAAAAACCCAGGTGCACTTTTGCACACTAAGGTGACATTTGGTGGTTGATCGGAATGACTTTTCTTCAGCTGCTTGAATACCCAGAGAATAGTCAACCTCAAATTGCATGCCAAGGGTCTGTGATAAAAAGTTAAGTTATCCATAGACAGTTTTGATGTTGGACAGATTCATTTTTAGATTTCTTTTCATCAAATCACACCAGTCTGCTCACCAGCTAGTATTGTTACTGATATCATTTCAACTTTCTTTATTTTCTTTGTCTCATGCAACTTTTTATGAGGACTTTAACTTTGCAGGATAAGGCATCATCAAGTCACTCAGTAATAAACCAAGCTGGGAATTTCGCAAGGTAAATTCTATCATAGGATTCTTGATTCCATATTTCTTATTTTTAAAAAACATTCATTCATAGGTAACTGTGCTTGAAAACCCCTTAAAATGTTTCAAACCTTTATTTCTAAGTTTAAATATTAATGGCAGTTATAGAAAAGAGGTGTGTTTTTTGAGGTTATAAGGCAACTTTCACATCAGTGTAAGGCCCTTCTTCACATGAATAAAAAAGTGGATGGCATTTGAAACAAATAACAGAGAGGTGTCTTTTTGAGATTATAAGGCAACTTTCACATCAGGGTTAGGCCCTTTTTCACATGAATAAAAAAGTGGATGGCATTTGAAACAAATAACAGCAAAAAGCCAAATGGGGTGTTAAAAGTAAGACCCATCAGATATTATTGCAAGAACATTATGTGTCTAAGCGTGCATCAATGGTGACTTAATAGTAGGAAGAAGGACATGAATTAGGTTTATCTGCATGTCACTTCCTTGTATACATTGTAACTTTACCTACAGAGAAGCAATCATGTCACTCTCCAAGAGAAGTAATGAAAATATTTTAAGGTAATTAAACTTCTTGAAGCTAATGCTAGAATAACAGGATATTAAGAATAAACAGTATTTTGCATCTATCTCAATTCTTAATTGAAAATATAAAGAGGGAAAATGCTATGTATTCCTGGCTGTAACCCACTAGGCTTCATGGAAAGCAATCTTTTATGACAAAATATAACCAGTTCAAGTGCATATGCTAAATCTCCCCCAAAAAAAGGATGCTTGAATTTTTACAATATGCTTATGTCACACATCACATTATACTTGACTTTAGACATTTGCAAATTTGGATAGAATATATGGAGGTATTAATTAACAATTGATTAATAGTTCGCACCATGTTTTGTACATATGTAATCTCATTTTTGTTAAAACGCAAATTTACAGTTCTGCCCCTAGGTCTTCAGAATATCTTTCGGCAGCCCTCCTTACTGGAATCCTTTTTTAAATAGAATTCTATTACAAACACAAATGCGTAAAACTATAGGCAGAGAATTACCTTAGAACATGAAGTAATAGAAGATAACAACTGATCACGAAAGGGAAGGAGCAATCTATCAAAAGTGTTGAGATGCATGGATTTCCTTTGCTGTCGTTTTAACAATTAGGTTTCAGTTCAAAGAGGCTTGTATACACTGGTTCCAATGCCAGTTCCCAGCCTGTTCATGATCATAAGGGTCATTATGTTTGGAAAATTGACATTATTTATCAATTTCCAATGATATCTTTGTTTTTTTTCAGTTTTAACTCATCATCTGAATATGAGTTTTCACAACTTGAGGAGAAGATGGACATCAGCCATTTGAATGATTTAATGGCAAGATTTGACTTGCATTATGATGAACAAGTTGCCTCAAACACGGTATTGTCCTTGATGTTGCATGCTTTTTTGTTTAATGCATGTCCCTACATTAGCAATATGGTCTCATTTTGAACATGCACTGTTTTACATTGTAGTTTCCTTTAACATTCACCTCATCATTCTCTTGTTTTTACTTTGTCAAAGTCCACAGTGGCACCAGCCTCCAGAAAGTGGGAAGGTAAGATTAGAGTAGGGTTCTCACCACACCCACCAGATTTTGGGAACCGCTCTTTTTGACATCAATAAGAAGAGTTTAGAAAGGTCCAATCCTTTTTACGACCAACTTAGATGAATAGTTTGTGCCCAAGTGGGAGCCTGCAAAGGGTCGAACCCTACACTGGATTTTTGACCAATCTTTATTACCATAATTTCAGAAAAGTGGAGATGCGGGTAATTGCATTATAAAAAATCAATAACTGTCAAAAGCACAAGGCTGGTGCTACGTGACTTTGATGATATTGAAATGCAATATTCACATACAATGAAATATCAGGGACTCCAGAGCATATTTTTGATTGAGGGGACTTTGAAGATTGGGCATGGTCATTCAGATTTATGCTGGTGCTTCTTAGAAGTCGAGACATGCCCAAGCTTTGTGATGGGGATTATGGTAAGAAGAACGCAAGTGCAATAGGCATAGGTCACATTGCCTTTTATTTAGTGTGATTAGAAACAATGCCTTTAATATAACATAGTAGCAAAAAAGTGTGGGGTCTCCAGCCCCCCTGGCTCTGGCGTGCCTGAATATGCAACACCATGAAACTTTGTTACCTCTGTTTTAGGGTCATGTTCTATCAAGAGATGCGAGCAGGTCAAGGGGGCGACAGAAGAAGACCTATGGGATGATGGATATTGAACAATTTAAAGTTACTTTGGGAGAACTTCTTGGCATTCCACCATGGGAAATGAAAACAATGCAAGCTTTGAATGAGCAAGCGGAGTCACTCTTTAGAAAGGTAAACTAAAGTTGAAAAATAAAAGAATTTTTCTGTCTTAGATATGTGATAGAAGAATCATAAGGCTGCGAATAAAGCTTCTAGATCGATCAGGTGAATTTGCAGATATTTTCTACGTGATGAGAACCGCAAAATTAATTGTTTTTGAAAAGGGGCGAAGACCAATGTTTGTCGATCTGACTACTTTAGGTCAATTCATGGGCCTCATTTTTCTAATATTCTTTTCTCCTACCTTGTATCCAGTAAAACGGGAGATAACAGTAGGTAATGCGCAGTAAAGTAGTGTCTTCTTTAGATGGGGGGGGGGGGCAAAAAGCCAATGAATAAAGAAGTAAAAGGAATCCTGTGGATTGCCAGTAGGAAGCTATTTAGGACCTCAAAGGTTTGTGCTTATCACAGAAAGGATGATTATCGAAAATTAAATGATTTTTTATTCAATTTCAACATGAATTGTGGCCAGTTATTGGGGCTTCTTTCGAAAAGAGCAACCTTCATTATAGGGGGAGAACCACGTAGCCTGTAACACGTTGTTGTTTTAAGTTGTTTACATAATTTTTTGAGATAGAAATAGTCTTTTTCCCTAATTAATGCTTCTTTTGCAGATCGACAGGAGCCACGAAGGCGTGATAAACTGGGACAATTTTTGCACATACATCATTATGCGTTTTCAGGAACAAGATCTTTCCAATTCAACTAGGGAAATTCCATTTATCGCCAAGCCTAGGATAATCAGGTTTCCAAACATTAAGGTAAGGTGGTTTCTATTTTCGTCTGATGAATGCAGTGTTAATGATATGTTGCCGCGCAATTTAGGAAGGAATTTCTTGTTTGGAGTTCTGTTTCTGCATCGCAAGGCAGAGTTTTCAATTGTCAAGGGGAAAGCTTAAAAATTCCCCGACAGGCGTAAAATTTTTCCCCGACGGGGGGCCCCTTGTCCCTCCTCTGGCGCCACCCCCGGTACGAGGCATGAAAAGTTGAATCAAAATCAATTTGTTTATTTTAGGAGACAATATCAAAGGTAATGATCGACTACAACCCTACGCGATACATATCGATTAGCAAAGAAGGACTAATTGGTGTTTGGAGTATGAGTTTTGAATTGACAAGAACTATAGACATTAGTACTACGGTTGAAGATGAAACAATCAATGCTAGAAGAAGAACGAAATTGTGGGTTACTGATGCAGTCTGCATGCTCAATGTTCATAAATTAGCTGTGGCATCCACTAACAGAGATATAAGCTTCTTCGATATGTCAACGCCTACGTACAAAGCCCTGTTTCATTTATGCGGTATGTGCATATTCTTTTCTTAAAAAGCCTGCTATGAACCCTCCTACTCTAGTGTCTCTAATAGACGCCCCTGTATTAATTTTAGGAGAATTAACTCACCCCTGTTGCTTCTTAACACCCCCTTCCATCCCCAGTAACCAGCGTCACCATTTCTCTAACTTCTAACTTTACCCCTTTCTGCTTGTACTCTACCTTCTATTGAATATTGGCTTACATGCACACATCCTCCTGGTAGCATCCCGGTTCTACTTTACCTTAACTGACATTCATACCCCCTTGCATTAGTACCCCGTATTGGAAATTTGCTAACATTGATACCCCCTTCTATCCCCTCCCCGTTTAATTAGAAACAGGACACAAAGAGACAGGGAGAAAACCTTATTTTAGATCTTTGTTTAAATTTCTTTTCATTGATAACGAAAACTTAGTTGTCCTCGTTTTTTAGGCCTTGTAGCTGACTGTTACTAAATCGTTTTTTACGTTCTATTTTTCTCTTAGCTTTACCGCAAGTGCCAATGTGCTTAGAATACAACTATGACAAAAAGGTATGTAGTTAACCCAAACTTTTTAGAGACACAATTTCGTTTTGGATGTAACAAGAACATTTATCTATTAGATTTATATTGATATCTACATCCAGCAGGATAAAAGCGCCATTTTTTCTTGCCATTAACATTCTCAAACGAATGCTTCTTTGGTTTTTTCGTCTTCTTTTTTAATACGATTTTTTATTATTTCCTGTGGAAAAATCTATTGCTATGTTACCATAGCGTCACGTGGTATAATGAAAATTCCTTTTCGAAGCTATATAGAGTTTCAAAAGTTAGACTCTTTGAGAGTTCAAGTGAAGCTTTTCTGCTTTTTTATGCCGTTGATCTAAGATTGCTCCGTACATTTCTCTTCATTAACTTTAGCTGAAGGCCTAACCTCTGAGATTTTATTCCATTAAAAGGGATTAGTATGACACAGTTGTTGGAGGATTGGCAAGAGACTTCCTAGAATAAAGATTAGAACTAGGCTTGGGCTATGATTGGCTTAGCGTTAGGATTGTTATTTATTTATTGTTAAGTCTAAGGTTTATTTTAGGCCTTTGCAAATAGCTACATTTTCATAGCACTCCAGCCTATTTGTTACAATTTGATGAAGTCCTCTTTTCAAGGGCGATGTATTTACGCATATATTCATTGTGTATATAAGCTTTATGACGTTCTTGTTGTTTTGCAAAGTTCCTGTGTTACAAAGTCAAAATAGTTAAATTTAGTATTCGATTTCCATATAGCATCTTGAAGTTCAAACAGGAATTAATCAAACTGATTTTTCTCTATCTATTTGTTCTTGCGGAATTGCATTTTGAATTTGATGTGAACATAGAAAACTTGATTTACCTATCAATGTGTTCCCTTGAAAGCTTGCCTTTTGAATGTGATGTAAAAATTAGCAAATTTAGAAAGCCAAACTTATTTTATGTGATGATTTGTTTTCCTTTGGAAATTTTAGTTTTCAATTTGATGTGAACATTGTCAAACTTATAAAACCAAACTTATTTCATCTATCAATCTAGAATCGTGCTGGTAGAAGCATGTTATTATTTGGAACTGACAGAGGCGATATCAACATCTTGATTTTTCATACACCGATCAAAGGCTTATTTGAGAAACCTTTCAAAAAGACCGATACCGTTTGGCGAATCTTCTTCAGCGTAAGTTTTTGATGTCTTATTTCGCCTTCGAACTTATTTCGCCGTCGAACTTATTTCGCCTTCGAACTTATTTCGCCTTCCACTTTGGTATCATTTTAATTTCTTCGTTTGCTGCTTAGTAAATGAGTGCAAATTGTTTCTAAATAAACGTACTCCTCTTTAAAGAAAGCATTGTTGGCCGTGGTAGTTTGTTTGGTATAGGTTTCATGTCTGTATTACTATAGCGAAGCTCTAGAGCAGTATTTTCCTGACAACCTTTAAGGCGCAGTTTTGTAAGGTATGCGCGAGCCTCCTGGACACAAGATTTACACGTGTCTTGGAGTGTTTCCTGGCTACAAGTACGAACAATTGGATACCTCATAAGCCCGAAAAGTAACGCAAATAGCCTATTTGAATGGCCTTGTATCTGGTTTTTAATAAAAAGCAAATATGTGAATTTTAAAGAGACCCTACAATCAAATTAGAAAAATTTGTTGGCAGTTTTTTTCCAAATCATTTGCAGTCCAACTCGCCTCGGCATGTTTTGGCCCCTAGCGCCGTATTTTAGAATTTGTTCGTATCGTGCTTTGAATCCAGGATTTTGATATACCACAATTCCTTGCAGGATCTCTCGCAGCATTCAGAATTAGTATCATACACTGTTTTGCCGCGTGTTCACTCGGACTGGGTACGCCGTATGAGATATTTGCCAGAGAATGACATGCTGATTTCCTGTTCGAACAGCAGCAAAGAGTCTCTAGTTTTTAGAAGTTTGGATGAAAGGAAAAGAAAGACGTACATTTTCAAAGTGACTAAGGTACCTTATATTTTGCGATTTTCGCTTTATTAGGATTTTAGGGTATATAGAAAAGACAACACGTTTGACAGATGAAATCTGACAGAGGTCCGAAAGCATGTTCAGAAAACTTTAGAACGTAAGTTTACCCAGTTTCGAGTGAGCAATTTAATGGTGATAATTTGAGAAAACTATTGGTAGAGAGATTTGGATATATTATTGATATAATTTCTAAATTATTAATTGGTGTCCTGTATTTCTAAAAAAATCTTTTGAAAAGTTGCTCCTAGAATTGAGAAAGTCCAGGTCTCCCTGTATGTTTGGGAACTGGACCTGAGGTGTTTTTTCGGCTTCCACTAGCAGTCTCGAAAATAACATTGAAGAACTTGTGAGCTGAATACTATTTGCAGCTGGTTTTGAACACATATTACAGGATTTTTTGAACTTCTAAGCTGACGTAGGTATAGAGGCTGTTTACTTATTTCAGATATTTTCAAACATGTTCAAACATTTTCAGAAATTTTCAGACCTTTTCAAATATTTTGCAGATATATTGCAGATATTTTCAGATATTTTCAGATATTTGCAAACATTTACAAATATTTTCAGATATTTTTGGTCCTTGCAAATGCAAGCTCTGAAAGATCTTGCCATGATTTGCCAGGCGACTTAAATTACCGTTTGTTTGAGCTGAGCCAATCTAAGGTATAATGCGGTGTTGAATGTCCTCCAAAATACAGGGACAAGAAGTGTGCAAGAGTGAGTGAAACCTCTTCTTTAGACGTGCAAATGTTCTCATGGGCTACTCTTGCATTTTATAATTCTGTTCTTTATCTACAGTTTTATTCTACTACGGCCCCAACCCATGCACACAACTGTTAAACTTCTACATGTCCTCAAACAGTGCATGAATATAGACAAAAATATATTGATGTACATATTATACATTAGCTGCTGTTTTGCAATCATGTTCTTTACATTCCAGGGCATTGACTGTTTTGATTATAATAAAGAAAAGACTATTATAGCCACAGGAGGTGTGGATCACGTGGTCAGGTTGTGGGATCCGTACGTTACGTTTAAGCCAGTTGCCATTCTCAAAGGCCACCAAGCATGTGTAATTGATGTTGCTATACATGAAGAACTTAGCCAAGTGTTTAGTTATTCAAAGGATGGGGTAAGTTTAGTGTATTTGTGAATTATTTAATACACAAGTTTAACATACAAGACTTTTATCTAAAATCTAGAGGAGGGGGCCTTGCCCTACATATATATATATATATTTATTTATTTTTTTATAAATATATATACGTCTCCTTTATTCCAGTGTTTGAAATCATGGGACATCAAAGACCATACATGTATACAAAGCGTCGCAATCCGTTTACCATTCAATTCAAAGTCATTGGATCATGGAGCCTTCCCCTTTTTCTTGCCCCCAAAATGTCTTGGTACATTAGTTATCTCAATTGGTGATTGTTTTACGGAGCTAAAACTGGGTGCATCGGCTTATCTAAAGAGACAGAGCAACACACATTCCAGGCCTTTGTGCTCTGCTCTTTTCAATCCTTCTTATAAACAGGTGCGTAGCCTTGCTGTTATATTTTGACCTAAAATAGTACGGGGGTGTGCACTCCAAGAAAGTTTTTTTGACCCGCCCTAGAATTTCATTCTACAAATGGTACCCGGCTGTAGAAAAAATCGGCAAAAAGTATACTCCAAAACGTAAAAATCACCCCTACTCTTGCAAAATTTCCCCTTTAGAAAAGGTGCCCTAATTCGATACCCGGTGTTAGAAAAAAGAGGCGAATCGATACCCGGAAAGGAGTGCAAATCCCGTCAGCAAAATATACTAAGTACCCCCCCCCGGGATTTTTACTCTTCATTTCAGTACAAAAATAGTCGCAAAAATAGGTAACAGGCATTCTGAGAGCTCGTGCGATGATAAATTGAGCGATCTGAGAGAAACATTCATTTCAGCATATGTACTATGATTTGAGGCAAGTGCAGTATTTTTCGTTGAGCGTAGTTCGGCTATGGTGACATGACAAAAAGCAAAGGAAACTGTGGAACCATTGCAGTGGTATCCCGTGTGCTTCTCTTCGCATTGTTATGTTAGTGTAGAACCTCGAACACAATAGGCTCCAATAATTACAGTTAGTGTTGTTATTTTGCTGCAGTGTTTACTTGATTATGTAGCTTTGAGCGCTTTCTCAGCAACGCTACATTTTTACTTAAAAACAGCGTTAACATCTTCACATCTTCACATCTCATCTCTTGAGTTGGGTTATACCAATATGCGTTTTCGAACTTACGGCTGATTTTCAATCCCTTTTTGTATTATTGTTAGGTGATAACTGGATCTGAAGATGCAGAGATAGTGGTTTGGGATATTGAAACTGGGAAAAGAATGTTGCATTTAAAGAATGTCCATGATGGCGAGGAACTGTCTTGTATGGCATTAGATGGGCTTGGAGAACGATTGATAACGGGCGCTAGAGATGGGACAACTAATGTGAGCCAATATTACTAAAACTCTACCCTTTTATTTTTACGAATTTCTAGAAAGGCTATGATACACCTTTTCTTATATGGTGATATAGAGGTCCCACATAACCTCAACAGAAGGATAATTGAGTTGAATTTGCAATGTATAAACACAACTATTAGATATGATTTAGGCCAACGTCACTGTCACCACCAAGTCCATTTTTGTAATGTCTTTTATTGCATAATCCCGTACTTTAAGTTGCAGTTGTAACAGTTGTTTTGGTATTTGTTTAATACATGGGACTAGTCTTGATATTTTACTCCTCTTGGTAGCGTCCTTTTAGTGCAGGAGGTATTGTATTATTTATCTTTGTCGTGATGTTTTATAAATTGCCACTGAAGTTATGTAGCTAACCAATTTTTATTTTAACCGTTTGCTAATCTTTGTTATTTTGCTATAATTGTTGTTACGATTTAGGCTTCATGTGTTTATTTATGGTTTTTTACTTTCCATAAAGCAAGTGCTGTAATCAATCTAATGACGGTCTGATTTTGCAATGTGTACTTATGATCATTATCCATAGATTTGGAACCTTACCACGGGATTGCTTGAAAAGAAGTTAGAACCATATGAAGAAGCGGAAATAACTGGAATCATTGCATTTCCAGAAAGAGAACAGATTTTAACTGTTGGATGGAGCAGGAAGTTGTTGATGTATAATGATTCACTTGAGGTATGGATTGTTAAAAGTTATTTTTATATTTGCAGAAACTGCGTACAGAACTCACGATCGCGTACTTTCTCGATAACATAACATTACTTATACTATTTAGAAAAACATTTCAGAAAGCTAGATTGAATGCTAGGAAAGCGGAGTATAAATGGGTAACTGGTCTGTGGTAGTTTAAGTTTAAGAAAGATTGAATCTAGAAAAGCGGAACCGCTTGCATGTGTGGAAGCGGAGTCAAAAAATACGAATCATAACAATAAAAGATATTTATTGCTCAATATGAATTTGCCATTATGATTGGTTGTATTGCTGATGTGAATGAAAATCTTTATCCATTCATTAATTCTTTATTGATTATTGAGACAGTTGTTTGAAATATAATAATTCCAAATAGCTATTGACCTAAGCTTGTGGGCCCATTAAAGTAAAGACTATTAAGAATCGTTTGTTATTTTCATACCACATTCTCCCTAAGCTCTTGCTGAGATCGATGCTATACGTTAGATGCACAGTACTATTGAAATCAACGATTCCCAGCCAAGTTACATGTTCCTCTATGGCAACTGAATACTCTTTACAGCTACTGCACGTTTCACTTCGAAGCGATCCACATTTTCGATGCTTACGTCATCATCTGTTTCTAGATTTGCATATAAACATCTAATTTTTAATATGAATGGGGAGTAAGAAACGGACTGATTATTTCCAACAAGCTTTTCTCCATCTAACACAATAATACATTTACTTGGATTTGATTATTCGGGAAAATTCAACCTAATTTGCAAGCTTAGTTTTCTAAGTAGTAAATAGGTTGGCTTAGCTTACAATTAAGTTTACGATATGGACATTGAAACATCTTTCTTATTTACATTTTGTAAGCCTAAACCATCATGTTCACATTCGGTGAAGATGACTCGAACCAGAAGCGAAATGGCCTAACTGTATAATTTAACTTTATGTCTGTGTCAAAGTCAACAAAAGTCAACGGTTATATCACCGTTTACTTGCCAACTATCAAATCATTATAGTCTTCTGAAATGTATGTCGTTAGACGTTATTTTAAATGATTCAATGTGGCTGAGCCTAAGCTTTCAGACTAGAGTTCAGCTTCATGTGATAAAAAAATTGATTACTTTTCTTGAATTGCTGCTATTTTTAAACATTCTTAGTGTTTAAAGGTGACGGTCTCATTCTTAGGGTGGCACATCAACAGCAGATTCCAATTGGTGCAGGCTTGAATCTCATGCTGTAAGTATGATTTTTTTCTAATTCAAGAAAAGTAGAGAGAAAGAAAGAGAGAAAGAAAGAGAGAAAGAAAGAAATAAAGAAAGAAAGAAAGAAAGAAAGAAAGAAAGAAAGAAAGAAAGAAAGAAAGAAAGAAAGAAAGAAAGAAAGAAAGAAAGAAAGAAAGAAAGAAAGAAAGAAAGAAAGAAAGAAAGAAAGAAAGAAAGAAAGAAAGAAAGAAAGAAAGAAAGGAAGAAAGAAAGAAAGAAAGAAAGAAAGAAAGAAAGAAAGAAGGAAACAAAAAAAGGATGATGTTTGTTTTGTTATCTAGCCCGCTTGTCTTCTACATCAGCCCTTACTGGTCACTCAAAGTCAAAGTGAGATTGATGCTTTGAAATATTACATAATACGTGGGCTAGATTATGAACTGATGGCTTCAAAAGCTTTGAACTTCTGCTAATGTTTTGTTTATTATTTATATTTTGTATTTCAGGATGACATTCTGTCTGCTTCATATTACCCTCCTAATTTGATAGCAACGAGCAGTTTCGATGGTGGAATCTTCATCTGGAGCTTAGAACGAGAAAAAATCTTTCGAAAACTCAAGGCTGGGAAACAGCCCCTTTTGTAAGTTTATAATTGTTAGGTCTGTTGATTTGAATGATTGATTGATTGATTGATTGATTGATTGATTGATTGATTGATTGATTGATTGATTGATTGATTGATTGATTGATTGATTGATTTATTGACTCATTGATTGATTGAGTGATCGATTAATCGATTCGTTGTTTCATTGGTTCATTGATTCACTCATTCATTGATTCACTGAGTCGTCGATTCACTGATTAATGAATAGGTTTATATATTTGAAGAGGTTGCCTTCTTTAGTGCTGCAAGGCCCTCAATCACAAAATTAATTATCAAATTGAAAACTAAATTGCCTACTTGATAAAATGTTGGTGAAGAGCTAACATTTAGAAAACTTTTATTTAAAGTTTTATTTACAAGATTTATAATGCACAAATTTTGAAGCTAGTTATAATATCTGTGTGCCCCATCCCGCAGCACTACGTAGCTTCCGAAATAGTCATATGCCTCCACAGTCCTCAACATCCCACAGTTTCTAAGAGAAATCAGTACAAACTACCGAAGCAGATACTGATATGCCCCGCAGTGCTGAATACCCCCTCACATTGCTTCAAAGGCTTTGTATGGTGTTTTTATTGCTATATATGTCTCATCCTAGAAAACAGAAAATTGTAGAGCTTGGCTTGGTTCAAAAGTGAGTTTCATGTTTGCTTTTGTTTTCATTTTATTCTGCATACAGTGCTCTAACAGTAATCAGTTGAATTGTTTTTAAAGCAATCAAGCATTTAGAGAATAGAGCTCAAAAACGAAGGCGTTTGCATTATTTTCAAGTCCAATCCAATTGAGAGATTAATAACATGAAAATTTCTCATTCTGAAATCACTCGTTTTAGAAATTATCGCAGAAATGATCTCAGAGAGTTAATCAAAGACTTTATGTCAATGCCAGTAAAGAGGATGGGATACCTCTTTCTTAATAGCAATCATTTGTAAAACGAAGTCTTGTTTTTACCCTATTAAGTAGTTTAAATCTACGAGAATAAATTCATCTTAAAGTGAAAGAACCAAGCTAAATAGCGTCCATCTATTAATAGAACAAAGAGAGACCAACAGACGCCATTGTTTTTTGTCACTTTGCATTCTTTCGACATGTATCCAATTGCCAAATGCAATAGGCTATTTATAGGATCTATGCGATCGCCACTTTTAACGTTGCTCAATCACTTTTAGAGCATAATGCTTTTTGCCCTTGCGAAATTTAGAGAGAGAATAGAAATCGCTGAAAAAAGGGATGTGCTGATTCTGTCGCGATGAAATATGTCCAAAAAAGCTTTTCTGATAGAGTTTTATAGTTAATTGCTTTCCATGAGAACAAAATAATTCTCAAAGATCGTTGACGATGCTTTTAAGTCTCCATAATGTATTTAAAATCAATTGGTTTCCTCTTTGGATACTTTGATGTGATTTTCCTGGTCATTTTAATATAAATTATACCAGAAGTAATATGCTAGTTTTTGTGAAGGCTCTGAGAATCTCGCTATTACCAAATGGGGTTGGCTTTTCTAAAGAACTTCACTTCGAACACCTAGCCAATGTTTCACAAATATATATGATGAGTGCTTTTTGCAACATCATGAAAAAAGATACATTCTTTACTTCATTTTACTTATTAAAGATACAAAGGATACATATACTTCATTAAAGATACAAATTTTAATTCCTTTTCTTTAAATATCATTCTGGCAAAAAAAAACATGGATGTGTCGAGGAAATAAAATGAAATAAAAGAAATTCTTCTTTCTGATCTTTCTGATTTATCTGTCATGTGCCTCGTCGTGGTTTTCATCCCTTAATTCATATCGATGCTGCGTTTTCCATCTGATGTCTCATTGTGGTTGTCTTCCAATATTAAATATAAAGTGAACGCCTCCCTGCCTTGATAGCAGTCTTCGATTACACGCTTCACAAAGCTAATAAAAATAAGTATTCTTGCGAAAGGTCTTTTGCAGAAATACGATTTCCAACCTTGTTCTACGTTGAATGACTGCGTGATCCTCTATCACAACTGTTTCTAACTTTTTTAACAACTTTTTCTGATTTTAGCGAGACACAACAATATCAACCTGTGCAGAATGTTTTATTTCTAACCAATCGCTCGTATCAAGAAAGCGCTGTTCTTGTTAGCACCGAATCAGGGAAGATCGAGTTCTGGCCAGTTTTTGGTGTCACTAAGCCATCTGGTAAGCACTATAGGGTCTTCATGGTTGAATATTGAAGAAGTTGAAATTAAGTAATGACCCTTTTTCCACTGCAAAAGCGATTTATCATTTGATGCTATGATTCTCTTACTTCAAAATCTGCTGATCTCGTCAAACCATTTCCAATCACAGACACATTTGAGAGCGGGTAACATTGCAAACATTTATGATAATTATTTTTGATGATGATCCATTTTACATCATCCTTACAGCACACCCTCTCTAGTCTCCTTCCTACCTCTGAATAAAAGTCTAGTATTTCATTGATTCTAATTTAGTAGGAAAATAAATGAATTCACTATAATGTAGTGTGAAAACATGACTTGATACAATCTATATATAGTTACAATATGAGTATATATTTCAATGTAGGTGTGAGTAAAATAATTCAATGATTATAAAGTGGATATAGGGATATAAATACGATATAACGGCGGTTTAATGCAGGTGATGATAAAACGATGTACTTACTTGAACTGCAATTTTGAATGTTCTTTTTGTACTTGGCCAACTCCCTCTGGTGAGCTTTCGTATACGTAATCGTAATTGAATCGAATTAACTAGGATATAACAACAAAAGAATACTGATTGCAATTTTCTTCAGCATCCTTAAAGCACGCCCTCTTGTTCTAGCCTCTTTCCACGCCGGCAGTACTCCAGATGCAACGATTTTATCGATTCACTCGGACAAGCTGAACAATTACCTCATCAGTGGTGACTCGAAAGGTGTTGTTGTTGCATGGGACATTAAATCATATTGCAATATAAAGACATTCAGAGAAGTTGTCGATCAGGTACACTTGTGATTTTATTTGTTAAATTTTCACCAAGCAAACATGGGTACACATTCACTTTTTATCGTAAGGGGTTGTGAGATGTAACTAGATCGACTTTCATTTGATTGTTTTATTGGGGTCCAACTGGTTGTCACAAAAAAGTAGCAAGTAAGTTTTTCGTCCGACGCTTTCTGGTAAGGTTTTTTGTAGGTTTGTAGGCTAATTTTTGTATAGATAAAACATTTTTGGACCGATGAAGAAAAAGTTGGAAATGTGATATCCCCCTAATGTTCGTCTCTGCAAGCCAGCAATTTACCCTGGTTTCAGTATGCTTTAACGATTCTTTAGCCTAAATTATAGAGCAGCGGAGCTCAGTGCATCCGTATGAATACTGGATATAGCTGAGATGAAGTAAATGATAGACAAAGAAATACGAGAATTGTGTTCACAGAATTTTTGAGTCAATCAAAGATTCCATGTCAAATTCATTTAAAAGAACTGATATTTTATTACCTTAAAACAATTTTTAAAGTTAAAGAAATTATTTTGGTATTAGTGTTATGCAAAATAATTTTACCCACATGTATGTTATTGTATATATATACGTTGCATAGTTCAAAATACACTTTTTAGAAATAACTGTAGGAGAAACTTTAAGAATCACTGTACAGTTGTTAGGAGAAATAGATAACCTTGGATTTAAAAAAGCTATGTTCACGCCGGGCCATTGCATTTAGAGATAGATTATGAATCGTCGAGCTCTGTCCTAGATTAGATGGGAAGTTTAAGTGCGGACAACTGAAGCGAAATCCATTCTTAGGCCTAGTACTGACAATAATACGTTTCTTACACATGATCAAAATTGATATTAATTAATTGAGGTAAGGTAAGTAAGGTAAGGTAAGGTGAGTAAGGTAAGTAAGGTAAGGTAAGGTAAGGTAAGGTAAGGTAAGGTAAGGTAAGGTAAGGTAAGGTAAGGTAAGGTAAGGTAAGGTAAGGTAAGGTAAGGTAAGGTAAGGTAAGTGAGGTAAGGTAAGATAAGGTTATGTAGGGTAAGGTAAGGCAAATGTAAGGCATGTCAGGTCCATCAAGCTCGGCTAAGGTGAGGAAAGAAAAGGGGCAGGTATTGCTACGGAAGCGGTAAGCAGGTTAAATAAGACTGATAATTGTAATGGATCATTACATTTAAAGATAAATCATTAATAGATGTTGTCGGTCCTAGATTTGATTGGGTAGTTTTAGCGCCGCCAACCGAAGCGAAATACTTATTTAGGCCTAGTAGGACTACGCAAGGAGTTTTCTATACACAACTCAAATCGATGATGATGCATGATGATGGCGATGATCTTCCATACATTCTAGGTGCTTAATCGCCGCAATGGGAACCTGATACCAACAACAAATACACAGTCACCATCTAAATTTGCCAGTTGGCACGCACACTTTGGTAGTGTGATAAGCGTCCAGTTTGTGGCACATGAATGTGGCTCTTTTGTTGTTTCTGGATCGACTGACGGATCGGTGAAGTTGTGGACGCTGAGTGGTACATTGGTTGGAATGTTTGGACAGGTTGTTATTGTTTTTGATTTTTTCACCTAGTGCAGCTTTCCTACTGTGGTATTCAGGGGTTGTATCTATTTCACAATGAAAGTGCCACCTTTGGTCCCAAGACAGCCAAGAATGTCATGCAGTTTGCACTAAGATCTTTTGAGCGTTGATTGTTGGGACAAATTTTCGTATAGAGACAACTATTTTTTCAACGATTTTTGCAGCACTTGTTTTAAAACGAATTCGATTACATCCGAAAGATCTCTCTTTGGTCTCCACAAACACAGCAATGTCATTGTATCTTCTTTAGGAATTTTACAGTGCATTCTTTAGAGATTTTCTTATTTTCCAAGTTCCAAAGCAATTCTAAATTATAACTGATTGTATCATAACCTTTTAGAAAACATGCTGGGATATTTCTGACCAAACTACGTATCAGTAAGTATTGATTTTAGTACTGTCCTGCATTCTGTTAATTTCTTGTCAAACACCTTTTTTGCTATTTACTTTTATAATACCCGAAGAGGTGTGCCATTACATGAAAATTGCTGTCAATCAATTGAATCTTTTTCGCTTTGTTAAGCTACCTGCACATTTATTAATATAATTAATTCTATACTCTAACTGCAACCAGAAACTCAGACTCTGGTCAGAACGTAGATTCACAAGTTTAAGTATACAAAGTTTTGTCGTTTTATTCGCCCCCATTTTCTTACAATTTGTGATTTGATGAAATGATGAACCAATTTTTCTATCATGCAGAAGACATGTCTTTATATTTAAAACTGAGTTTTCCATCTGCATTTTCCAATACTTTTACTCTATCGTTTGGGAAAAATTGCTTTCAAAGGAATGTTATTAGGATGAGCTTGTATCTGAAAAATAGCACCCTTTAGCCTTTGTGGCTATCAATTTGTAGTTAATGAATATAAATGCTGCAAACTCAGCAAGACATTTTGTGTTTGGCAATTAAGTAAATTCTTTGTTCTGTACACGTCTCAATAGTCAATCGACTAAGCACAAAACGTAGCCAAGGCAACAAAAGCAGGGGGGTAAAGGAATAAGGGAATTTTTCGACTACCCCTTTTACTTTTGTAGAATGCAATTGCCAAAGTCATGTTTCCATAAGTTGTATCAAATGTTGTAATACATTTCTTACCTTGGTAAAAAGTGGAAGGGGGCAGTTTCCCTTTCCCCCGTGGCCACGCCACTGAATAAAACCCATCTTTCTGGCTGCCTTCTTATAGATTACCTGAAAAATTCAGCTTTGTTCCGCATCTCCCATAGAATTTTGCCAAAGAATGCTAACCAGCTACAAAATAGGCGACAATAAATGCACCCGACCGTCTCCTAGACGTAATCCGCATTTTACACGAAATGTTATATCATATTTCGTTATTTCCATTTTGCTTTTAAAGATACAGAGGGCTCACTTGTTACCTGGATGCTTAAAAGTTTTGCTTTGTTCTCTGTTAGATCACCGTTTACAAAGAAGTCTAGATCAATGCGCAAAAGAGACAGAATGCGAAGATCAGGTATTTCCATTTTAAATCAACTTAAACTATTTCTACCTTTGATCGTCTGATCTGTGTCAACCTATTTTAAAGTCATTTCTTTTATCATGGAATACGTGAATGCACAGCTTAAGCTCTTGCTTTGGGTCCAGGTTCTTGTTCCAAGTAAAGTAGAGACCGATATAGCAGGATGTCTGCATGATTCTCGAGTAATTCTTGCGACAATGTACATAAACAAGGGAGATAAGGAATAGCGCAGAGCAGCATGAATACCATGTGACCAGATAATGATTATATATTAATGATGCTTCGAAGGTGATTTTAATTGTCATGTTACAATATCGATTGACACAAAGAGAATGCAGCAATTTCAGTATCTAATAATAAGAGAGGAGATGGGTAACTAAGGGGGTGCGTCAGGGACGCAGTGGCTGGGGGGCAGGGGGCTGCAGCCCTCTAGCAGAAAGTCTGTCGGAAATTCTCAACATTATACTACACTGTCGAAAATTCATCGGCAAAATTATGTCTTTAGCCCAAAAATCAAGCTCCCGCTGCACCCCTGGGGTGCGTAAATAATGGAAGACAGTAGCTTCAAGTTTGTGATTGGATTCTTTACATGATACCCAGTCAACACTTAAACAGTGGTGTGTATGATTAGCGAAGGTTTGAACCTTTAAATCTACGGTATACTATCTAGTCAATGCTAATGCTCACCCTTTCTGAGGGGGGGGGGGTGGTAAATGCATCTTTTTTAGTCTTCTGTTAAAGAATTTATCAAATCAAATCAATGCTGAAAATTTAAGCACCCGAAACCCACATAGCTGCCAAAATCCTAACCATGGTTTATAAACAACGATTCTTGCCTGCCTAGTACTACTCTGGTACCCAGGGTAGCCTAGTGCATAATTGTGATCAAAAGGTCACCAATTTCGTGTTTACGCTGACACAGTTCATCGTAGAAGGAGCAAGTTTTATAAACCTTGAATTACGAGAAGCGTTTTATGTACCAAATTTTAAATGTTCTAGTCTTAAAATCATAAAGTCCACACAGGATCCTAATACAGCGGTTGTGTTTATTTATCCTGTATTTCTTTTGGTTTATGATGGGTGTGGGCCGCCCACGGCTGTACTGCAGTGCCAGGGCAACCCGTGCTCGCGGTGAAGCAAGCTTCGTACCGACGAGCGAGTTCCAAAAATCAGTTTAATATTTGAGCGCCCATGGGCGCATATCAGATATTAAGCTGATAAGAACAGATACTACACTTGATCTTAGCCAAAAGGCCGAGAAGCGATAACGAGTAAGTGCGGCATTTCCCGATCCCTTTTACCGAAATGCAGCAAATGTGGGAATATGTGCCTACTATTAAACACGGACGAAAAACACCGCCTAAGAATAAAGGGCATCAAAAAGATCTTATGTTGTTGTCAAGAATGCAATCAAATTGGGGATGGCATTAATAGGGAAGGTCGAAAGTATATAAAAGGACATTGGAAAATAAATGAGGGGGTGAACTAGTCCGTAAGGTTGCAGCAATTACTTTTGGTGGACGAGGGCACAAAATGAACACCAGAACAAATGCGTAGCTGAATCCAAAAGTGGAATTTACTAATAAACTTTTACCAAAGTACAACATGAAAATTAATGTAGATGATACGATAATCCATTATTTATATTTTATCTTTTTTCTATATATTTTTAGTGTTCTAAGTAGTTTGAATGGAATAGATTGACGAACTAAATAGATATATATAAATATAAATTATTTAAATAATTTCTAATGATAATAATTCCTAAGAATGTCTTGGACTGAAGTTTTCCAAAAATTTAATTAGCGCCGGGGGCACCAACTAGGCACCAGACTAGTATTGTGACTATTCATTTTCCTTTAAAATTGCTTATTTTTTCTACATCATTTTGATATTTGCTACAAATATCTGAAATAATTTCATTAAAATTTTTGAAAATAAATATCGAGCTCTAGACCTAACAATTTGGGATTCAAATTTCTTAAATAAAGCAATCTTATCCAAACCCTGGATTAAATCCGATCTGTGGCAATACTTAAGCCGCTAAATTTTTTTATCTTACTGTTCCGCATTTTACATATCCCAGTTCTGATGCGCATGCGTCAATCTGATGAAGGCCTATTATGAAGTCTGTTCAGTTTTTTTTCAATACTTCAGGAAACTTTAGCCGTTTAATGCGACGAATGATATACTTGCACTCCCCCTGTTTTGTATTCACTTAAACTTTTGAAAGAAGATTCTAAAACGTTTAGTTTGACAATTTCTGTTTTGGGTTTGACAAAGTTTATCGTTTACTGGAAAGCTTCTCTTCCCAACTTCAAAAAGCTTGAAAAACTGAATATAATTTATTTGCTTTATTTTGAATATTCCCTAGTTTTTTTCATTTCCATATGGTGAATTCGAAGTATGAATATCTAACATTTCAGGCGGAGATTCTCAACCCACAGCTCCATTTTGTCGCCAATATCTCAAAGAATTAAAAGAGCACCTGCCTTCTCCATTATCTCCTCGTGGCCGCATCAATTTATACTTTAGTAAGGGCAATGAGTGATAGCAACGCGCCATGGCACTTTTGTGTAGCCATTGTCAGCATAGGTGCCAGCTACATGGTGGCTTGAAGGCTCGAGCCACCCCTGGAAACTGCTACAGGGGGCGTAGCACCCTCTGAAAAATTCAAAACTTATTGCTTTTATAGCGTTATTATTTTAATAGCAGTAGCCAGGGGGAGCTGTGAGAGCCATCGTTCCCCCCTTTTTGAAAGAGGAACGATAGATTATTGTTCCTTTACCAACACTTTTGAGCGCAAACAACAGCACAAAAGACAAGACACATGATCCACCGCTACTGCGCCGTTCCCAAAACCACCTCATTATTTTATTTGCAGTCTTCACCGCATATTGATTCGGTTGGTAAAGACAAAACTATTTTAACTTCAAACTCCCAAAATTCCTCCCCCCCCCCCCATTTTAAAACTATTGGCTACGTCCCTGTTTAATAGATATAACAGTTACATCTATTTTCAAACAAGAACTGTAGAACTACAACTTAATATTAGTTCTTAATTATATTAGTGTTCGTTTCTGCTTGTCAGCTCGTTTCTTTTCGCTTTTTTCTATTCTTCTATGCCTTGTTCAATGAAAATAATAAAGTTGCATCAAAATCTAAACTCTAAGCCCCCCCCCCTGGTCAAAAGTCGGCGCCTGCGATTGCTGGACTTATGTCTCTGATATAGCCCCTTGAAAAACAACTTCTGTTGAAGGGCAACCCTCCCTAAACAAATCAAATATGAAATAATATAATAAATATAAACGCTTTTCACGACTTTGCATCTCGCTTGATATTGAATCTAAACAATTTGAAATTTCTCGGTTTCTTTTCTATATCTCTAAAAACCAACCACTGCTAAACTGTAAAGCTATGTCTTGAGAGGATAAAAATGAAGAAGTTAAGAATTGAAAATATGCTTGAATTCATTGAATTTTTATGCTTTTCCTATAGCTGATGACTACGTTAAAGAGAAAAGGAAAGACCCAAGGGACCCGACGTTACACGATGAATTGGCTAGTCTGACCCCTCCAAGTGAAGAGAAAAGGTTAATCTCCTACTACATCATTTCCTCTCGATATAGAAGGTGCCGTAAAAGCCAAAGGCTCAATCAATTAATCCCCTTTCCATCCTCTTTCGTTCTATGTTTCTCTCTCTCTCTCTGTCTCTCTCTCTCTGTCTCTCTCTCTCTCTGTCTCTGTCTCTCTCTCTCTCTCTCTCTCTCTCTCTCTCTCTCTCTCTCTCTCTCTCTCTCTCTCTCTCTCTCTCTCTCTCTCTCTCTCTCTCTCTCTCTCTCTCTCTCTCTCTCTCTCTCTCTCTCTTTGTAGCCCCATTGATAATTCACTGATCATTCCTGTAAGTGGCTCTTGTGGTGACATTGTTAAGATGAAGGACTATCAATACGAATGCCGCTGGTTCCAAACCGTGCCTTTACCAGCTATGGGGATAGCACCCTTGGGGGGAAGGTCTCAACTTGAAATTTATGCCCAGTTTACCCAGGGGTGCAAGACCTGCTAGACTCTACTATACGCGATTACACATAACAACAGTGGATAACATCTCTGGCTGATAATCCCACCTTTGTGAATTTCGGTTTTGACATGAAGGGAATTCTACTTTCAGACCGTACTCAACATCAGCGCTGCCGGAAATGAGAGCAAAACTGTCAGCTGAGGGGGCAGAATCTGTAACAAAAGACGTTCAACTGTGGACAAAGACAGACTATTATCGCTCAAGAACAATGACCATAGATAACAAAAGTGATGTCTGGGTAAGATGAATTTGCTCTCTGAACAAATTTATTTTACTGCAAATGTAACAACACTACAAAGCTATTGAAAAGAATTCAGGATACTCGAAGGCATTTTCCGTTCATATTAAAGGCCCCCTTGCCTTTGCGACGCTATACCTGTCCATGGGCCCGTGCCGCTATAGAATCAGCAAGTTTAACATATTAGAAATATTTGGTAGAGATTAGTTTAGTATTTCTTGTCCCCCAAAAGGGTGTAACCTTTTTCGAAAAACTCACTGGTTCAAAGGGGGGGGGATCTTAGAACAAAAATTCAATTATGCTTCTTTCGCAAGCGAGATGCTTTTCAGATATTGGCGCGCAATCTATTCTTTCTGACAATAATAGTAATAGAGAATAGAGCTCAGTAATAGAGGATCATCAAAAGACTGCCACTCAATGCTATACTAGAGGCAGGATCAATAAAATAATAAATTTCTGTAGCCTTTGAAATCTCTGGCATGATCATAAAAATAATTACTTTCTTTTTCTCTGATTAGGAAGAAGCGAGGTTAGGTTTAGAGTCAGTTTTAGGATACATTTCTGCGCTGGTCTGCGAGATGGTGTGATGCCATGGTTGTTACCATGATGGGGTGCAGTTTTATTAGATTATCCTACAAGGCAGTACTTTGTTGTATGCTAGCTTTTATTGTTTTTCTATGAATTTTTTAGTCCATTCTTGGAGACAATTACAACGAAAGCTTCCGCAGAAGAATGAATGACAGGAGAAGCAGACGAAATCATTTCAATCAATTTGATGGGAAAATGGCGAATGAAGTTGCAGGAGGGGCTAATGTTTGCTCCCCATTCAAATCATTGTACATTCCAGTATGTATTGATTATTCTTAGTCTTTTTGTTATGATTACGAACCTTCGTTTTCCAAGCATTTGAATTTGAGAAGTGACAGCAAGGAATACTGTCAAGGGATAATTGAAACAGCATATTATGTCGTGTAGTTTTCCTGAACACATAAAAACCACAATGACTTCGGATAGGCTTGCCCTATTTTACAAGTTTTTGCTCGCCACAAATGCAAGCTTTTGTAAGAAAGTTAGGCCTTGAGTCCGGCAGAGAGAGACGTGCAATGACTACTGTCTTTTCTGGAAATGATCAAGATCCAACTAACTATTTTTGCAAGTATTTAACATATTTTAACCGATCATTAATCAAGCTAACACGAACACCACACTACAAATAACAATAATCGCCAATTAGTTTCATAACACGTTTAACCTTACAGAAGCCATTTTATTTTTTGTTCTTTGGCGACAATGTTTTGAATAAACCTAAATCTTATTGACTATGATATTCATTTCATCAACTGCTTGCATTGGATTTCTCATGCACAATCAAAGTTGTTTGTAGACAAAACAAAGCAAACTGCAACAGTTTTTACCATCTATAGCACGTCAAGTTATAACATGTCCAGTTTTGACTCTGTTAAGTCCAGTTTATTTCCCTTCACTTTGATTTTTTCATTACATGCAAATCCAATCAAGATAACAACACTCGCCATGAGGACAAAAAGGATAAACAGATTTATAGGTGGAATATATGAAAGAAACGTGAAATTTTGTTTGAATTTTAACGTCTTTAGGTTTCTTCAAGTTCTACTACCAACAATCTGCGTCACAAATTTAGCCATTTATATTTTGTTTACACAGGAAACCAATGATTTCGAGCTGCCACAAGGCCTGCCAGTCACGCCAAGAATGGTGACGAAAGGTGTGGACCCTTACAAGGCGAACTTTGTTGATCTTCCTTGCGTATCAGGAACGCAATCATTTTCAAAAATGCATGAAGAGTCGTTACCACCTCTCACGTAACTTCCTCGCTTGAGAGCTTGTCATCTTTATGACACGCAGAACGCACGCAGCATACACGCAGTACACGAGGATAAGGGTTCCAGGTGATGATAAGAAGCATGATGCTATCTTCAATGGAGAGACGAGGTTGGTCTACCAAAGCTAAAACGAGGAAAGGAGCATGACGGGGCTCATTACATGTAAACCTCCGCTGCAAAATCTTATTGGTTACCTATTTTTAGCCTACAATCCCTGCCAAGAGTCATGAACTTTAGCCATATTTTTTCTTCTTTCTGCAGCGTCCCCCCCCCCCCGTCCCCCACACAACAATGCTGCTTAGGCCACGTTTCATAGCTACATTTTGACTCAAATCTATTGTAAACAAAAGGTTAGCTTTGCAGCCAATATTGGCAATAAAACAATCAGTAAAGCACGAAATTCCATATTTTCGAAGTAATTTTTAGAAGGGTCCTACGTATACCCCAGACGTAAGCCATTATTTACCTTATCTATGGTTGTAAGCGCTGCCCCTGGCGATGTCAGGAACTTCATCCAAAAACAAAGCTCTCCTTATGATGGTGTGCAGATAAAAGCATCATAATATAGAGGCAACAACAACAATATAAAGTCTCAATGGCTTTCCACTCTCACATTTACATATTTTCTCTTTTATGAGAAGTTATTTGCGCTCAGGGAGAAAAGTTTTGGGCAGTTTTTGGAACTTCAAATATAGTACATGTGAAAATTGCAGTAACTATCAATTTTAGAATCTGGTGATAGTTTTGTACATTCCCTGTACATTTAAATGTGACATTTACTATTTTATTACATTTATAAATTTTTCGCTCAAAAGAACCATTTTTGATATTTATGATGTATAAAGATTGTAGTATACGCTTGTTAACTGCTGTTTCACTTCGGTGAATCTTTTTAAAATGTTAAAGTAGAATAAAAAACATTCATTTTAAACAACATTGCCGGTCATTTGAGCTCATGTATAGCTAAGGTAGACCCAAATATTAGCAAACTAGCTTATCATAGCTTTTCAGTGCAATAGGTTAAGTACTCCAACATAATGCCTTATACCTTGTACAGTCCCATATCTTATATCCCTTACCAGTGCTAAAGATAGCTTAAGATAACTTCGTACCGACAAAGTTAACTTTGATTCAAGTCTCTAAATTGTTTGCTTATTTCGGCGAACATTTAGTCTTTAAATTTGAGCCATTATATACTTTATGTTTTCAAAATGTCTTACCCAGCGTAGCAACTGGCATTTCCTTCCGACGATTGAGGGCATTATAAGGATGAGGTTAAGGCATCATTTTAAGAAAAGAAATCTGCTGGTTTTAGCCTCTAATACCCCCTTGCTACACCCCGGAAAAGAGGCCAACTGTTCGATTTTTGTTGGATGCATCTAGCAATTTAGCAATCTTATCCTCTTGATTCTCTAATACATTTCACCGATGTGCGATGGCATCATTTTATGCAGTTACCGCTCATTTTTGCACCTAGCTAGGAAGGCAACGTTTTCACGGCTGGTATCCGTGATGCTGACTGCTGAACCAGTTAAAATCACATCCCCACATCCTGGCAGTCTCAGTTTTTTCTTCATTTTCGTGCCATCTAAAATGTGGAAGCAGCGGGTGAAATGTAATAGAAAATACCAGAGAGAAAAACAGGAGCAGAGAAACTGTACTGCCATCAGCCTGGACTTTTATCAGGTTTTTAGTATAGCCTGTCAACATACCATCATAAAATCATCTACCTAATATTTCTGTATATTTCTAAATGTCTTGACTGAATGTTTTGAACCGTAGTTCCTATTTATAACAATTGCCTGTCAATTTGAAGTTAGAATTTGTATTATTTTGCATCACATCCGCTTTGCATATGTTTTCCTTCAAGATTTCTTTTTGCGTTATAGATATGAATTGTTATAAATTATATAGAACCAACATCCATCATCTGTTATATGTTACAACATATGTCATGTGGTTTTAGAGAGCTATGCCTATGGCTTTAGACAATTCATTTATCAAAGCAAAACAATGAAACTTTTACATCGAAACGGAACCAACAGTTTAATCGTTCAATTTTCTTAGATAAACAAAAATCCTGACTCTTCTTACCAGTGACGTTAGACCCAGCCAACTATCCAGCTCTTGTTTCAAATCATGAACCTAGCTCTGCCGCTAGTTTTGATCCACATGGCTCTAGACTTCCTTTCAAGGCGAGGTTTTGATTATTTTCAAATTTTTGGCAAAATCTAACTATGTTATATTAAGGACCCTTTCGGTTCAAGAACAAAGGATATAGCATTGAAATTTTGGCATAAAATCTGATCATTTTTTAATTGAAAAAATAAGTGGTCAAAAGCAAAGGCTATAGCCTTAAATTTTTGGCAAAAAATCTGATCACTTTTAATTGAAAAATTTATTGGTCAAAACCAAAGGCTATAGCCTTCAATTTTTGGCATAAAATCTGATCATTTTTAATTGAAATAATAATTGGTCAAAAGCAAAGGCTATAGCCTTCAATTTTTAGCATAAAATCTGATCATTTTTAATTGAAAATATTATTGGTGAAAAACAAAGGTTATAGCCTTGAATTTTTGGCAAAAAATCTGATCACTTTTAATTGAAAAATTATTGGTAAAAAACAAAGGCTATAGCCCTCAATTTTTGGCATAAAATCTGATCATTTTTAATTTAAAAATAATAATTGGTCAAAAGCAAAGGCTATAGCCTTCAATTTTTAGCATAAAATCTGATCATTTTTAATTGAAAATATTATTGGTGAAAAACAAAGGTTATAGCCTTGAATTTTTGGCAAAAAATCTGATCATTTTTAATTGGAAAAATAATTGGTCAAAAGCAAAGGCTATAGCCTTCAATTTTTAGCATAAAATCTGATCATTTTTAATTGAAAATATTGTTGGTGAAAAACAAAGGTTATAGCCATGAATTTTTGGCAAAAAATCTGATCACTTTTAATTGAAAAATTATTGGTAAAAAACAAAGGCTATAGCCTTCAATTTTTGGCATAAAATCTGATCACTTTTAATTGAAAAATTATTGGTAAAAAACAAAGGCTATAGCCTTCAATTTTTGGCATAAAATCTGATCATTTTTTAATTGAAAAAATAAGTGGTCAAAAGCAAAGGCTATAGCCTTAAATTTTTGGCAAAAAATCTGATCACTTTTAATTGAAAAATTTATTGGTCAAAACCAAAGGCTATAGCCTTCAATTTTTGGCATAAAATCTGATCATTTTTAATTGAAATAATAATTGGTCAAAAGCAAAGGCTATAGCCTTCAATTTTTGGCATAAAATCTGATCATTTTTAATTGAAAATATTATTGGTGAAAAACAAAGGTTATAGCCTTGAATTTTTGGCAAAAAATCTGATCACTTTTAATTGAAAAATTATTGGTAAAAAACAAAGGCTATAGCCTTCAATTTTTGGCATAAAATCTGATCATTTTTTAATTGAAAAAATAAGTGGTCAAAAGCAAAGGCTATAGCCTTAAATTTTTGGCAAAAAATCTGATCACTTTTAATTGAAAAATTTATTGGTCAAAACCAAAGGCTATAGCCTTCAATTTTTGGCATAAAATCTGATCATTTTTAATTTAAAAATAATAATTGGTCAAAAGCAAAGGCTATAGCCTTCAATTTTTAGCATAAAATCTGATCATTTTTAATTGAAAATATTGTTGGTGAAAAACAAAGGTTATAGCCTTGAATTTTTGGCAAAAAATCTGATCACTTTTAATTGAAAAATTATTGGTAAAAAACAAAGGCTATAGCCTTCAATTTTTGGCATAAAATCTGATCATTTTTTAATTGAAAAAATAAGTGGTCAAAAGCAAAGGCTTTAGCCTTAAATTATTGGCAAAAAATCTGATCACTTTTAATTGAAAAATTTATTGGTCAAAACCAAAGGCTATAGCCTTCAATTTTTGGCATAAAATCTGATCATTTTTAATTTAAAAATAATAATTGGTCAAAAGCAAAGGCTATAGCCTTCAATTTTTAGCATAAAATCTGATCATTTTTAATTGAAAATATTATTGGTGAAAAACAAAAGTTATAGCCTTGAATTTTTGGCAAAAAATCTGATCATTTTTAATTGGAAAAATAATTGGACACAAACAAAGGCTATAGCCTTGAATTTTTGACAAAAATCTGATAATTTTTTATTGGGAAAATAAGTGGTCAAAAGTAAAGGCTATAGCCTTGAATTTTTGGCAAAAATCTAATCATTTTTTATTGAGAAAATAATTGGTCAAAAGCAAAGGCTATAGTCTTAAATTTTTGGCAAAAAATCTGATCACTTTTAATTGAAAAATTATTGGTAAAAAACAAAGGCTATAGCCTTCAATTTTTGGCATAAAATCTGATCATTTTTTAATTGAAAAAATAATTGGTCAAAAGTAAAGACTATAACCTTAAATTTCTGGCAAAAAAAACTCATCATTTAATAATTGAAGAAATTATTGGACACAAACAAAGGCTATAGCCTTAAATTTTTGGCATAAAATCTGATCATTTTTAATTGAAAAAATAATTGGTCAAAGTAAAGGCTATAGCCTTAAATTTCTGGCAAAAAAAACTCATCATTTAATAATTGAGGAAATTATTGGACACAAACAAAGGCTATAGCCTTAAATTTTTGGCAAAAATCTAATCATTTTTTATTGAGAAAATAATTGGTCAAAAGCAAAAGCTATAGCCTTCAAGTTTTGGCAAAAATCCAATCATTTTTATTGAGAAAATATTTGGTGAAAAACAAAGGCTATAGCCTTAAATTATTGGCAAAAATCTTATCATTTTTTATTGAGAAAATAATTGGTCAAAAGCAAAGGCTATAGTCTTAATTTTTTGGCAAAAATCCAATCATTTTTAATTGAGAAAATAATTGGTGAAAAACAAAGGCTATAGCCTTGAATTTTAAGCAAAAATCTGATCAATTTTAATTGAGAAAATATTTGGTCAAAAGCAAAGGCTATTGCCTTGAATTTTTGTCAAAAATCTTATCATTTTCAATTGAGAAAATAATTGGTGAAAAACAAAGGCTATAGCCTTGAATTTTTAGCAAAAATCTGATCAATTTTAATTGAGAAAATAATTGGTGAAAAACAAAGGCTATAGCCTTGAATTTTTAGCAAAAATCTTATCATTTTTAATTGAGATAATAATTAATTGGTGAAAAACAAAGGCTATAGCCTTGAATTTTTAGCAAAAATCTGATCAATTTTAATTGAGAAAATATTTGGTCAAAAGCAAAGGCTATAGCCTTGAATTTTTGTCAAAAATCTTATCATTTTTAATTGAGAAAATAATTGGTGAAAAACAAAGGCTATAGCCTTGAATTTTTAGCAAAAATCTGATCAATTTTAATTGAGAAAATATTTGGTCAAAAGCAAAGGCTATAGCCTTGAATTTTTAGCAAAAATCTGATCAATTCTAATTGAGAAAATATTTGGTCAAAAGCAAAGGCTATAGCCTTGAATTTTTAGCAAAAATCTGATCAATTTTAATTGAGAAAATATTTGGTGAAAAACAAAGGCTATAGCCTTGAATTTTTAGCAAAAATCTGATCAATTTTAATTGAGAAAATATTTGGTCAAAAGCAAAGGCTATAGCCTTGAATTTTTAGCAAAAATCTGATCAATTTTAATTGAGAAAATAATTGGTGAAAAACAAAGGCTATAGCCTTGAATTTTTAGCAAAAATCTTATCATTTTTAATTGAGAAAATAATTGGTGAAAAACAAAGGCTATAGCCTTGAATTTTTAGCAAAAATCAGATCAATTTTAATTGAGAAAATATTTGGTCAAAAGCAAAGGCTATAGCCTTGAATTTTTGTCAAAAATCTTATCATTTTTAATTGAGAAAATAATTGGTGAAAAACAAAGGCTATAGCCTTGAATTTTTAGCAAAAATCTTATCATATTCAGTTGAGAAAATATTTGGTCAAAAGCAAAGGCTTTAGCTTTTTTTTCTCGGTAAAAATCTGATAGTCTTTTTTAGAGAAAATAATTGGTGAAAAACAAAGGCTATAGCCTTGAATTTTTGGCAAAATCTGATCATTCTATATTGAGAAAATAATTTTTGAAAAACAAAGGCTATAGCTTTAAATTCTTGGCAAAAATCTGATAATGCTTTATTGAGAAAATAATTGGTCAAAATAGAAGCTATAGCCTTGAGCATATTGTAAAAATATGAGCATTCAAAATTGAGTAAATAACTGGCAAAAAACAAAGCTATAACCTTGAACTTTTGGCAAAAATCTTATTATCTTATATCGATAAAATAATTTTTTAAAATCTTTGAATAATCTTTTAATAATTTTTGAATTTGTGGCAAAAATATGATTATTTTAAAGGTAGATAATAATTGCAATCTTTGGTCCAAGGCAGAGCAAATTGTCTTCAAATTTGGCAAAAATCTAACCATCTCATGGTAAAAATATTTTGTCAAGGTAAAACCTTGAATATTTGGGCAAAATTTGACCATTTGATATTAAGAAAATTTATGGTCAAGGCTATCACTTTGAATTTCCGGCAAGAAATCTGGGCATTTTATATTAGGCTATTTTTTAATCGAATAATTATATATTGGCAAAGGTATAATCATTTTAATTGGAGAGAGTTTTGGTCACAAGTAACATCTGTAGACCTACTTTATTTGCTGAAAAATGCATCTTTCGACATTATCACCCTTAGGGTATCAAGTTCGGATTCAATTTAAGTTACAAAACTGCATAGCAAAGAACATGCATTTGACATATCTTGAAGTAGAATATTAGTTCAAATGCACAAGATAAGAACTTTTATTAACCTTGGCTTATAAATTGACACGTTCAAGTTGCAATTCATATCAAAAATAGTGTATGCAAAGTAAACATATATATTACTTAAGTCTTATTGTAGCTTTTACTTTACCAGAAGTTCTACTACGACGGTCATTACAAATACAAGTAACAATACTCATATTAATTCACGATCCAAACTGAACTCCCATCCAATACTGCAACCTTATGAAACGCTTGAAAAGTCTACATCTCTAGCTTCTTTTTATAATTCTAGACCCTTCTGTTTTGTAACAAAAATTTTACCAGTTCATTTTAGATGCCGGATTCTGAAGATCATTTTTAAAAGCACCTGGGCATAGGGTGCATGTTGAGCTGCTGTGAAAATGTATAGGTTAGCTTGAGATATCTTGCAGCTTCTTTTGGCCATAGTGGAAGGAACGAATGGGATAGATAGCAATATTAGAAAATATCAAAAATGCTTATAAAAGGATAGAATTTAAAAATAATTGTCAGGTTTGGAATTTTGTAGTTGAATCGATAGGTGTTTTATTACCCTAAAATTTCGAAAAGCAATTGCAGATGGCACAAGTATCATTTGTTAAGAAAAAAGGATATCAAGCTAAAAAATAGACGTATTTCATTTCTTAGCAGCATCACATCCTTGGCATTCTTTTGACAGCTCCTAAAGTAAATTTTGGTTGATATGTATTGGGGGAAATGCGCTCTGGCTAAAATATAATACGTGTTTTTATGTGGCAAGATACGATATAAAATGCTTCTAAAGTACTGATGTATTAATTTTTTCGTTATTGTTATAAGAAGACTTTAAAAATATAAAACTGAAGCTAAAACATTGATATACGTTTTAACAGGATCAGGGGCATCACGTCATGCTCCCTGGTTGGAGGTTGATGGCACTTTTCCATGCAAAGTCCCTGTTTGCTTTTCCAAAATTAGAGAAATTCCCCATTTGGTAGTTAAAGCCCGCCCTTTAGCGCCTTTTTTGCACTGCAATAAGACGATATTTTGATTGTTGGGAGGCAGAGCCATCCCCGAGCCCATATTCCCTCGAGTGGTGCCCCTGAACAGGATTACATACTGGGATTGATTCACATTCACATTCATTAAAACGGGTCGCGAGCTATACAAAATGTGCCCAAAACAGTTTAAAAGTATCGATGTTTATTTTATCGAAAATATGTAGTATGCTTCGCTTCCACTGCTACTGTTTACACGGCCAGAAACAACAGCGCCTTTGGTACTTTGAGATGAATCTTCTTGCTCTCCATGGTCATTTGTTTCATTGCTAAACTCCGATGCGCTGCCTGTGAACCTTGCAGATACGAGCAGGCGATTTGAAGTGAACGAGAGAGGAACCTCCCAACCAATGTAGATGCCTTGTGGATATCTGTAATCAAAAGGATGATACCAGTTACATTTGGCTTTACTCTTTATCCCCGGTGATTTTACAGTTACAATGTAACAACTGCTGCATTAGAACAGATTGTTAGGGGTACTATAATTAATAATGTTTGAGTAAAGAAACCTTACAAATGTTGATCAGCAAATGTATCAAGCTATTGAGAGCACCAGCCCTTCATAAATTAACTAATTCTCGTTGGTAGTCATGGGCCTAAATGGTCCCTCCAAAGATGATAGGAAAAAGCAGATGGATCATTATAAATGAAATAGTTTTTCCTTCCTGTTAGAAGTGTAATCAGAAATATGTACTGTAGCATTTTATAAGATTGTATTTAGAATATGTAAGGCTATAGGGTATTGTATTCGGAGGTCCACCCAAGGGCAGAACATCGCTGGTATTTTCATAGATTTTGGCCCAATCTAGACATATGTATTGAAATTTGATCCACACGATTTAGGCCTGTCTTCTGGTTCTTTTGGATGACATGGCCGATTGACCTTGGCTTCAAAGCTTTCCTAGGAAACCCATGAAATCAAAACTCAAAACACTGATCTGTCCTAGGCACCCGTTTAAGTGTAGCTGGGAAATTTAATAAACAATAGAAAATAGGAATTATTGCGGTTTCACATTAAAAGTGCACTGCTTGCTATGAAGGAGCCAGGTATTTAATGAAAAGTTTCATTAAATCTTTCCAGCAGAAGGGAACGGGCAAATCACTAAAGCAACGATTTAACTGCAGAAAATGCGATTTAGTGCAGATAATTAACAGCTGTTTTATAGCATACCTTTCAGTTGCATCAAACCTCATTCCACCTTGACTGCCAACTAATGCGTTGTCTCTCTTACGAGCTGCGAAAAACCCTGCTTGAACGGATCCCTCAACCATGACCTTTTTAGTAGTGGGATTAATGATTGGAGGCAGTCGCTTTGGCAAAATTGGCTGTGGGTTGTCCAGTTCAGCTTTCTCTTTGAAAATGCCGATGATTTTGCCGTGTGTTGCATGCAGATCAATCATTCTAATGTCTTCATCGGTATCATTGATCAAAACCATGATAGCAGCTGCATTCTTGCTCATGAATATGAATATTGGTACCAAGACTGCCAAAATACATACAGCAATAGCCAGTGTGACTACACTCACTCCAATAGCAGCAATGCCTGTGAAATAAAATGACAAAATGGTTGCGTAAATTTGCGTAAGGCATTGTCGATAAACATCGTCGTTATCGTCATATTCATCGCCATGATTATCGTCAACTTTATCGTTATCGTCATCGTCATCGTCATCGTCATCATCATCATCATCATCATCATCATCATCATCATCATCATCATCATCATCATCGTCATCGTCATCATAAACGTCATCGTTATTGCCATTATAATCTGAGATCGTTATCAAACAACAATGAAGTCTTACCTTCTGCAATAGCTTCGATCTCTACAGCTTCACTGATCGCAGATGCAGCTCTTAAGGCGTTCCAAACTGCTTTTAAACCAACCATTCCAACACTCCAGATGCCAGCTTGCATAAACGCATTTGCCATTTGTTCTTTGGTATCACTCTTCATTGCTTGGAATTCATGAATAAGATTCAAAACTTTGCTTTTTATGTCACCACCTGTTGAATCTTCAAACTCCTTTGCCTTCGAAGGCTTCCAACCCCAGACCATGTAAGGGGTGGCGCTACTTGGTATGGGGACCGTAGGTGTTGCCGTCATTGAAGCTTCTAACACTGCAGGCTCATCGTGCTCGGCAAGCAAATCAAATTCTGGCACTTTACCTGCATAGGATAATGCAAAGTACAGACATTTAATGAGAACATACTTTAAGATCAATATACACTAGACAACGTTTTAAAACATTAAATTACATGATATCATAATTTTAACATTATATTACATTATATCAAATCACATTCATCACATTATATTCATTACAGCACATTCCTTCGTTCCTTGCATTTTATTACATTACATTACATTACATTACATTACATTACATTACATTACATTACATTACATAACATTACATTACATTACATTACATTACATTACATTACATTACATTACATTACATTACATTACATTACATTACATTACATTACATTACATTAAATTTCATTCCTTTACATTACATTAAATCACAATACATCACATCACATTACATTGCCCCACATTTCATTATATGACATTACATTACATTAGATTACGCTACACTACATTACATCACATTACAATATATTACATTGCATTACATAACATGAAGTACCATTAAAATGTGGTATTGAATAGGTATTTAATGCTTGTTACATACCATTACTATCAACAAGCCCCATTGTCATTGCATGATGCCTTTCAGCTTTTGTCATTTTATCTGCAATAGATTGCATGTGATCACGTGCTTTCTTTGTGGCTTCCTTAATGGCCTCTTTGCCTCCCTTCGCAGCAGCTCTCCAGTCGATTCCATGTACATCCTTTTCGTGATCAAAGATTTCATTTAATAACTCTTCATCTGATTTCTTCTTCGAATCTTTTTCTGGAGGTAACGCAAGTAGGACGGGATTTTCGCTTGAAGATTTCTTAGGCTCAGTTACATTGAACACGTAATATCCTTGGCTACCAGAGCCACTGTGCACTCTTCCAACAACTTTTGCACCATTGCTTCCATTCGCTGCATCCTCTTGTTTGCCATCATCATTGGTTTTGTCACTAAATTGCGATGTGTTGCCATTAAAATCGGTAGATACAAGGAGACGGTTGCTTGAGCCACTCAGAGGGACTTCCCAGCCCATAAATACTCCTTGTGCAAACGAAGTCATTGGTCCGAATTTAAGTGCACCTTGGCTTCCAACCAGAGCATTATCGTGTTTACGAGCGGCGAAAAAACCCGCTTGGATAGAGCCTTTACAAATCTCCTTTCCGGTTTTTGGATTGATTATTGGAGGAAGTCGCTTAGGGATGATTGGCTTTGGGTTATCAACATCAGGATTTTCTTTGAATATGCCAACAATTTTGCCATGCGTTGCATGGTAGTCAACAAGATCAAGATCATCATCTGTATCGTTCACGATCACAAATACTGCACAGGCATCTTTCGTCATGAATATGAAAAGTGGAACCAATATTGCCACTATAACCACAGTAATCCCGAGCTTGATTACATTTATTCCGACTTCCATGATCCCTGTTACTACAGCAAACGCTTCAGTGGCTTGAGTCAACTTATATAATGTTCTAAGGATCTGCACCACTTTAACCAAGCCGTAACTACCAAGAGCCCATAGGCCAGACTCCATGAACATTTTTGTCATCATTCGTTCGTCGTCTTGTCCCATAACTTGGAAATTTCGGATCAAATTGGTGATAAGATCTTTAATCCTCTCTCCACTGGCCGCTTGATACTGAGCAGCCCGTTCTTCTTTCCAACCCCAAACAGTGTACGGCACTGCGCCACCGGGAATCGGTGCTGTACCAACATTGCCATCACCAAATACATCAAACGACGGAACTTCACCTAGAAATCAGCAAAGATTCAAACTGAATATGACAACTGGTGAATGTTTCATGCTATAATACTTTGCAATTGCATGAAAAAGGATGGAATGGAAATATTTTTGCATCCGATCCTTAGAGCATGTAAATGATTGACAAAACAAATTGTATGTTGAACGAATTGAAATTGAATTCAGAATTTTTTCACACAATTGTATGAAATTAAAAGCCTCAATATGCATCAAACTGCTTCTTACTTACCATTACTGTCGAGTAATCCCATTGATTTTGCTCTTTCGACTTCCTTGGCACTCATCTTCTTTCGAATTTCTTGAAACCTTTCATGAGACTTCTTCATTACAGCTGCCATTTCCTTTTCACCTCCTTTCGCTGCAGCTTCCCAATCAATACCATGATGCGTCTTCTCGTGCTTGATTATATCTGCAATCACCTAAATAATATTGCATGGGATGAATTTCTTGCAAAAAACAAATAGTTGTGGTGCAAGTTTACGAATTTTATGATTGCAGTCGAAACCGAGAGACTGACGGTTTGAGAATACACTCGAAACTTTTCTCCTTTCAGCCTCTCGGCCAACCCAGTTATCCATCCTTTCAAGATTGGTATATGGGTACTTTGAAGAAAATTTCTAAGGGCACAAGCGAAAGTGGCGCGGTCCAGTATGCCTCGACTTGATAGTAGCCAAACCCCGGCCTGGGTTTCACAAATAAGTAAACACAAAACAGACAAACAAACACAGGGAATGCTGTTGCACTCCAGAGCAATGGAGAGCAAAATGATAAACGAAGGACACTAAAATAGGCACTATAGACGTCTTTACGAACAGTTACATAAACAATAACCGTTGCGTTGCTAATTAAACACAATGGAATTTTACTGTCATGCCAATCAAACTGAGATTTTTGGGACCACAAACTAAGCCGGAAATGGGAGCTATCAATCATTAATCCCTCATCAATTTTTTTGCTTTTTGAAATGTCAATCAGAATCGTATCTTGGGATGCGTTTTTGACCAGAGAAAGTGTGAATTTTCAACAAGTAGCATTTGATATTCGCCAGTTACATGATTACAAGATGGAAACCCAATACCGACCATCCACCACGCTACCCTTACCTTTCAAAACTAAAATTCTTATCATAAACTACATGGTATCTTCAACAAATAAAAGAACGCGTTCAACTACCTGATCAGAAGTCTTTCCATCAGTATCGTTTGGCGTTTTTAAGTCCTTGATCTCATTCCAGAACTTTTCTGCTTTTTCCTCAATATCTTCCTCGGGGACTGCTGAGCTCAAAAGGCTCCCACTAGCAGCACCAATGTTGACAATAAAGTATGCTTGACTGCCACTTCCATCATTGACTCGGCCAGTGATAGTAGCTTTTTTGCTGCTTGTTGACGTATCCTCTTGCTTACCATCATCATTTGTTTTGTCACTCCAAGCCTCTACGCCGCCTTTAAAGTCAGCAGACACTAACAGTCTGTTCTTTCCCTGACTTAGAGGCACCTCCCATCCGACAAACACGCCGTCAGGATAGTCAGCTGTCACTCCAAACTTAAATGCTCCTTGTGTGCCAATCAAAGCGCTGTCTCTCTTTCGGAAAACAAAAAATCCCCCATAGACTGCACCATTGTTCATCTTTATACCTTTGTCGTTATACGCTGGCTTTTCCCTCTTCGGGATGATTGGTAAGGGTGGACTTTTGTCGTTTTTTTCTTTGAAGACGCCAGTTATTTTGCCATGAGTGGCCGTCAGGGCTTCAAGATTCATGTCTTCAAAGGTATCATTAATTACAACCATGACGCCTGCAGCATCTTTCATGGCATAAATGAAAATTGGGACAAGAATAGCCAATACAAAAACTGCAATGGCAAACTGTATTGTCCTGATACCAACTTCGACTATAACTTCAGCAATAGATGTTGCTGTGTCAAAGATTTTGAGACATTTCCAGACAGCGTGCACGGCCATGGCTCCAAAACCAAACAAGCCGAGCTTCATAAACAAGTGAACTAAGTATCTTTCATCGCTGTTATCCATAACTTGGAAGTTCCTTATAAGATTAAGGATAAGCTGCTTTATTTCGTCGCCTGTTGCATTTTGAAATTTAGCTGCTTCTTCAAGGCTCCATCCCCAACAAGGAAAGGCGGTTGCCCCTTCTGGGATAGGCGCCAGGTTTGGATTTGCTACTGCCTCGTCTCCAAGAAGGTCTAATGTCTTGACATCACCTGAAATAGATTGATATAGCATTACAGATAATGCATTGTTCTTCAAAGAAGAGGATTTTGTATATATGCCTGCAGGAACCTGTGCCAGAAGTGATGCCCATATAACACAAGCAAAATGCAGTGCGAAAAGTACACTTTTGCCAAAGACAATTGGTTGCTCCTAAGAGGTGATTCCTCGGCAGGAATTGCTACTGCACCAATCCTTGCGTTTAAATTGACATAATGATTCAGGACTCTGCCCTTTCCCCGGAACTGCTAAACTAAATTTCAGCAGGGTTATCTATAACATTACTGTTTATAAAAACACAAATAGTTTGTTGATGAATGCCTGGGACCGAAGAAATGGTTGAATTAAGCAAGTGACGTGTTGCGCTTGTATCATAGTATATATCATAGTCATAGTGAAAGGATATATTTATTCATTACCATTTGAATGGAGCAAGCCCATCTCCTTTGCACGCTTTACCTCGTGTGAATTCATCTGTTTTCGTATCTTGTGAAGCCTGTTATGGGCCTTATGAACCGCATTGCGTAGCGCTCTGTCTCCCTGCTGCACAGCAGCACGCCAATCAATCCCATGATGCTCTTTCTCGTGATTCAGAATGTCTTCCATCAGCTGATCAGCAGTTTTACCACTTGTGACATCAGGGAACTCAACGCTTTTCAGTTTTTCTGATACGTCAGCAGCCTTCTCTTCAGGACTAGGCTCTTTCGCAGCCTCTATTAATGGTTTTGCCGGGGCTGTTATGTTGACGATGCAATAAGCTTGATGTCCATGAGCACTATTGACCCGACCAGTAATCTTGCCGCCCATACTGCTGTTTGAATGGCTCTCTTGTGAATCATCATTTTCACTTTTATCAACCAAGATGCTAAAATCTACAGCACTTTCGTCATAATCTGCAGAGACGACAATTCTGTTGTTTCGATATGCAAATGGCACCTACAAAATTCGAGATACTGCTAGTTATAATTTGAATGAGAGTAAATTTAACTGTACAGTATTGCTCCGATTTCATAACTTGAATATACACTAGCTCAGAAAGACATCGCTGAACGGATATAACAAATTTGTGAGAAACAGACTGCACCAACGTGATAATGGTCTGACTCAGTTGAAAACAATATGATAGAATTCCCACGTTTTTATAAAAATTCAAATTGTTTGCAGAAAGAACATAGCTCCTAAACGATACATAAATTACTATTTGCTGATACCTTGGGGATCAAAAGATATATTGACATACCAACTCCCATCGCAAATAAGATTAAAAGAGAGAAATAACTTAACAAATATAAAAATTGACGTCAAAATGCTGCAGCCCATCCATTGGATGACGAGCGAGAATTTTTGACTATAAACAGCCATACACTTTGAAATGGCAGCATGTTTTGAAGACATACCACCATCAGTGGGCGAAACGTCCTTCTTCTAAACAAATAAGGTTAGATACTGATGGAATGTAATGTAGTGTAAGGTAATGCAATGCAATGCAATGCGATGCAATGGAATGTAATGAAATGCTATATAGTACGATGTAATGTGAATTAATATAATGCAATATGTTTTGCATCGTGCCAAAATCTTTTCATCCATGTTTTCATCCATTCCTTGAACTCTTACCTCCCATCCAACAAACAGGCCCATGGGAAATATCTGTGTTGGTTCAAACTCTAGAGCTCCTTGTGAACCAGTCAGAGCCTGATTTCTCTTTCTTGCCGCAAACAAGCACGCTTGAATGGATCCTTGCACGATGGTTTTCCCAGTCTTACTGTTCACAATAGCAGGCATTCTCTTAGGAATGATAGGTTGGGGATTATCTGAACTCAACTGCTCCTTGAATGTCCCGACAACTTTTCCATATGTTATGGAGAAATGAGACATTTGCATGTCTTCGTCGCTATCATTCATAATCACCATGACAGCAGCCGCGTTTCCTTTGTCTTGCGTGAACAAAGGCGCCAAAACAGCAACAATTGACGCTCTTATTGCAAACTTGATCACGTTCTCGCCAACAGCTTTTACACCTTCTAGGATTGCGAATGCTTCGGTCTCAGGTGTCAGTTCCGGTAACGTGCCGAGAATGTTCCAAACAGCCTGTAAGCCATGCAAACCGAGACCCCAAATCCCTGCTTCCATAAACATCTTTATCATCATCCGGGTGTCATCATCTTTCATTACTTGAAAATTTCGAATCAGGTTGCATATGTTGTGTTTCACAAGCTCCTTCGTAGCATTTTTGAATTTAGCTGCCTCAGACAATTTCCATCCCCATATTGAAAAGGGGACAGCATCTGGAGGCATAGGGGCCAAAGACCTGTCATTATTTGCAGCAAGCAGGTCGTACTTGGGTATCTTGCCTTTAAATAAGAGAACGAAAGCTATCTATCATCATGGAAATTTGAAATAAAGACATATAGAAGGAAAGAACCAAGGCAGGAGCATTAGGAAGCAAAATGTTGCAATACTATGAAGAAGCATGCCGCGGTGAATTATTGGTAAGAAAATATACAAAATGTTTAAAGATACCGCACACCGTGTGTCCTAAGTACACGGGTGGCCTCAGAGCCACTATGGTGATAGCCGGGAGGGTATATTGTATCAAGTTTGTACACATATAAATAAATATATAAATCTATTATTATAAGAAGGCCGCATTCATTACAAGCAATAACCCTTGGTTCCAATCTCGTGCTGTTCCTATCCAAACGCAATACCTTTTGAGCATATTTTATAAGAAACTCTACCTTGCCTTTCTTACAATGCGGCGATCTTTTACTCATATCAATGACACGTTAGGAAACGTCTAAGTCACAATCCACATAAGCGGTTTAGAAACCTTCGCAGTCAATCTTTAATGCATTATGTATTATAAGTATGAAAAAAGTTTTCCTAGATTAATGGTGCACAACAATTAGGCGAGTCGACTGGTAAATATAGCGATAGAGGGGTGGTCAATTCTTACCTTTTTCATCAAGAAGACCCATTGATTTTGCTGTAGCCACCTCATCATTGGTCATTGCCTTTCTTATCTGGCGTAAGGTATGACGCACTTTTTTCACTTCATCCCCTCTTGCCTCGTCACTTTCCAAAGCCTTGTCCAAATCAACACCGTTGTATTTCCTTTCATGGTCAATGATTTCGTCTACAAGACCCTCCGTAGTTAAACCTGAGGTGCAAAAAATTTATAAAATCATCAAAACTGTTGGCGGAGTCTATAGTGTGCAAAACTCTGAGACTCGCAAAAAATACACTCTTCCTTGCGTAAACAGAACTGTGCCGCTTCCTTTTGAATACAGATCTATCTAGATATCTACCAAATACCCTTCTAAAATGAAGCTTAACATCATTGCGTATAATGATATAAAAAATTCTCTATTTCATGTTTTTCTACTTTCCAAATTTTTTCTTTTCGGATACTTCTCCAATCAAAGAAATATCTATGGACAGTGGCCTGTCGAGCAGTAAACTATTTTGACACTAACAAGTATCGCAAAAAACGATTTTACTACATTTTTGTGATCCTCCATCCAAAATCTATGGGAAAAGAAACTTTGAAACCATATTGTCAAGGGTCATGTAATAACCACAGTTTCATTTCTTTCCAAAAAAATTTCAAAAGTAAGGCTAAGATTCTATTTTCTTCAAATTTCAGGCCATTACCTACCCTTGACTCTCTTCTACTTAATAAATTAAGATCATTCTTGTAATGCACACTATCACTAATCAACAAATTATCTCACAACGATGGAAAGGGAAGATTGCTACCCTAAAAATTGGAAACCCTTATTGTTTAGCCTCGTTCTAAAATATTCTGACGTCACAAAGACCTATAAAGATAACCACTCACAACGTAACAGTATCAATTCATTGGTTAAAATTGGTGAATTGGTTGCTTGCAATAAGTTGAAATCTTGCGAGTTTGTTTCAAAGTGTTTTCAGTGGCTTACTCAAACAAAATTGATACAGACAAAAGTTGAAGTTCTTTCGTTTCCAAGAAGATCAAAGGCATCAATATTCTGACTACTTGAAGAATTTCAAAGATGGGAAGTTTTCTATCAAAGAGGAGGCGACCTGAATTCGGTAAGAAATAACTTTTTCTTTTTTATTTAACGTTAAGTTAAGTTTAGCCTTCATTGGATTTTTGTTATCTTTCTTTGCCAAATCTAGTAAAACAAACACCAAACCGAAGGTGTTCAAGGTTTGTTGCCAATAGTTTTACAAGTACATGGATATTTCTATCTTTGCACCGTCAAACTTACAATTAAATTCTCAGATATGATTTGAAACGTTATCGTTAATTGCGCTCTTTACAACTTTTGTAAAACAATATAATGTGAAACCTTTGCAAAGTTTTTGGCTTATTACGAAACAGTTTTAATCGAATGAAGTTACACAACCTGCTAATTTAGAACGCGAAATTCTCTCTTTCAATAAATCGCAATCGTCCTCTACGTGCAAACCAGCATATCATCACTGCCCTTGAGTTTATTTGCTTTTCTACGCTTAAACATTTTACTAAATTGGATTTTATCGTGCAGTTGAGTTACTTTTCTTCTCTAGGAGAGCATTTTTGCGCCACTGTCCATCGTAAGGGAAATACATGATTAACTCTGCTTAGAGCGTCGCGAGTTTTTCCAACTTAGAGTCCTTTTAGCTTTCGTTATTAATCCTTACAACATTCCAGGTCCTCTACTGTTAAGTCTTGTAGAAAAATCATATTCATGACTCAACTCTTAAGCATATTCTAAGAAATAAATCTTCTTTTAACTGAAACAAAACTTTGAAGTGATTTCACATCACAAATACTGCCCTCTCAAGGTCGCGCTTTTTTCGCAGAACATGTCTGAAATATAACCCTCATGTCTTGCCAATTTCAATGCAAGGCCCATAATCTCTTCTGCAAACAAAATTTTTGATTTTATCATAAACCTCTTGGAAGATTTGGGCCATGCTACTTATATTTCATTGACAACGAGGCGATAAATATCAATTTATAGCAAGGTTAGTTTCAACGTTGCTGTGGCATATCCGCCATTATGGATTGGTTATTGTTGCTATGCAACAGGTGCCTAGTTACAGGTTATTCGTTTTATCGCAAGATGGCGGCCTAAATAATATATTACAAGTTCTATTCCATTATACGCAATGATACAAGGGCCAAACGTTTTAAAAAAATGATGAAGCCGTTGCAGAATAAAAAGGATGCTAGAAATTGTGTGAAAATAGTAAACGATACCGTAATTATTAATTTATCATGAAATTTGAAAAGAACCAATTTTAAAGCCTTTATCCCAACGATCGATACGTTGAACCGTATTTGTCCATAAAATCGAAGATTCCTTTTCTTCATAAGCAATTTGAATATCATCTAATTGTATTAAAACTTCTCATATTTTATGACACTCCGCTACGTTTTCATATTTCAGATGTTCCCATTAGAAGCAAATATTGCTTTCGAAAAGGAAACCGGAGGTCCTCACATTCGATAAAATCTCCCATTTGTCAATTCAAATACACGGGAAGGGATGCTTGCAAAGAATCCATCAAAGGTGAGTTGGAAGATTTCTTATTTTGATAGAGTTCAAGTGATTAACTCAGACTTATAGATGTCTTTAATTTTCCCATATTAAACATGTTCAATTGACAATAAATTATAATAAATATATTTCTTTCTCTTTTTAAAGAAAATAAGTCAAATGCTACGATTGATAGTCTTCGTCGACCCACACAAAAGACAACTTTCAAGGTAAGCAAACTTGCTCACCAATTTATGGCTGCTTTTTCATGACATAAACTGACAAAAATAACACTACAAAGGAGGGAAAGATTATCTTTAGTTCGTTGTATCATTTTTCAATTTACTGAAGGTGTCATCAATGTAATCAAATCATTATAATTCCAAATTTTATCATTTTATTCAGCTCTCTAACATGTTCTTCCAAATATATCAAACAATTCAAAACCAGTGATCGTTTTTAATTGCATCTGTCTCAAAATATCCCTAACTTCTTCTTTCTAGAATGCATTTGCCACACAAGGTCAAGATTGTAACACTTACGGTCAAGGTGTCATGCCAACTGCCTGCTTAACAAAAGATTGCCAATCAAGAGTGCAGCGTTGGCTCGATTCATACAATCCACATGAACAATCCTATTCCGGATTATATCTTGAATCAGACTGTAATCAATTTGAACCAATTTACAATCTTGACATAACTTGGGATTCGAACATTAATCTGGTGCATAATCTTAGTCATAATCTTGATAATGATCACCAATTCATGCACAAATCGAAACTGGACTATAAATGCAATAATCGTGATTTCATTCCTGTTCGTAACCTGGAGAAAACATGGGATTCTAAGATTAATTATATCCCATGTGATGATGAATCTAGATTAGAATCGTCATCAATGAACAGCGATTCAGTTACCTTATCAATTGAAATTGATTATGATGCAGATGCATCATCGAATGAAACTGAATTTGACTTGTGTAATAAATCTGCAATCATTCAACGTAAAGTGATTGAGCATGAAAAGAAAACAGGAATAGATTTGGCAAAAATTGCAAAGCTCTGGCATGAGCCAGTAATTAGAAAATTGTATTATCTAGAAGTATATGGCATATTTTATGACTCTGATTCATCTGAGATTGATTTCGATTCTGAATCTGAAATCTCAGATGACCAGGGTTTCAAAAGATCTGATGCATTTTGGCATAGCACACCCAGGATTGAAAAGGGGTGCTACCTCAAGAAATCGCTGATGTAGATATATTGCGCCACAATGCTTAAAAATGCCAAATTATATTTGCATTGAAATAAAATCACTAATTGTAGCAAGTAATTTTGAAAGTACAAATATTATAAATAGTATAAATGAAATTGTAATGACACTTAGGATTGTAATTGATATTTAAGTGATCTATCGTGGATCTTTTTAAACGTAATTTAGAAGAATAAAAATTTATAACAGATGAATGTAAAGTAAAAATATGTATCATAATTATATGTTGTGTTCAAGCTAAAAGTTCGTGTTGTTTACTTGTTCCTTTTTACTGTGCAACAAACGAATCAAGGGGGACCCTATAAACCAAACCTCCGAAAAGGTCCAACCACCACTATCGCTCAGGTTATACCAAAAATTATGAATTATTCATCTATTGGTTGGACACTGCCATGCCAATGATAAATTGATTATAGCATACAGCCATGAAAATCGATTGGTTCTTTGTTCAAGCTGCTTTAAACCCGAGAGACGTAATTGCTTAGCAATTGTATACCCTAATTTGCTTTCCTGTAGAATAGTTGAAAAGGTATAAATGTTCGCTACAAAGATTGCTTTTCAATGCAGTTTACGATACGGTGGCTCCTATAAAGCACCAAACTAGTGCATTTATGCAAACACAACATTTGCTATCACCATAAAATGAACAATTACTATCTCGTGATAATCAAATTGATAGCAGTGAAATTATTTATATGAAAATATGTAGCGTAAGAAAGAAAGCAAAGTTTTACAAAGTATCCTTATCATGACAACAAGAATTTGCCACGGGAAGAGATGTGGGAATCTAAGAAAATGGGTACACTCAAGTTCTTGAAAGATTTGATCTTATGTGAAAATTCTTGGGACAATATTTGTATCTCTTTACCTCTGTAAACTGTGGGGAGACTGACGAAAAGTTTCAATTTTATTCAATATGATTACTCTTTACTGAACACAATCCCTTCCTGTCCTTAATTACATCCAGAATATTCTTTGAATTAAGGAATCATGAAAAAATTCTTTCATAAAGATGGAATGGATAGATTTATTGCATAAACAGTCTTGTTCTTATGGAATAGCCTCGTTTTGGTATCTTATGACGTCACAATCTCCTATAAAAGCAACCACTCACAATGAGCAGTATCAATTCATTGGTTAAAATTCATGAATTGGTTGCCTCAATAAGTAGATCTTTCGAGTTTGTTTCAATGTTTTTTCAGTGGCTTACTCATACAAAATTGGAAGTGACACAAAAAGAGGTTGAAGTTCTTTCGTTTGCAAAAAGATTGTTTCACTGTCAAGAGAAATTCAAAGATGGGAAGTTTTCTATCAAAGAGGAGGCGACCTGACTTCGGTAAGAAATATTTTCCTCCTTCCTTTAAGTTTAAATTAAGGTTTTCTTCCTTTTTTTTCTCCCTCGAAAGCTCTGAGATAACAGTAGGCCAATAGGAAAATCCCACATTTTTCATAATTTGTTGTAAAAAGGTTTGGAAATGCAGGGGCACTTCTATCTTTTCAGAAAAGCTCCATATATACACTAACATTTCTACAAGATTCTATCGCCAATTGTTTTCATTAAGATTGTTAAAAAGCAGTATAAGTTGAAACCTTTACAAAGTTTGTCCCTTACTACGAAACACATTTAATCGAATGTGGTTAAACAACCTGCTAGTTTGGAACGTGGAATTCTTTCTTTTCAGTCAATCGAAATATTTATATACGCGCGAAAGAAAACATCAACATTTTTCTAAACTTTACTTTCTATTGTACGCGGTAAGATTATATGCCATGCTGAACTGGATACAGGAACACAAATAAATAAGGTCTTTTCTACATTTTCACATTAAAATCTACTGTAAGATAACAGACTAAGGGGATACATGATGATACCTGCTTATCTATAGAGTCGTAAAATTTCAAACTAAATGTTCTCTTTGCTTTCGTTATTGATCATCACCAAATTCCAAGTAATCAACTGCTTAATCGCAAAGAAAACAAAGCGTTACTTCAACTCTTAGACATCATTTAGCAAACATATTGTCTTTTAATTGACACGAAACTTTATGTTGACTTCGCAAATATTGTCCCCAGACGGCCGTGCATTGGAGCAAATTTTTTTCGATAATTTGCACTCGCATCTTGTCAAAGACTGATAAATTCAGGCAAAAACACAATAATTCCCTCTATCATATGCAACAAAAAAAGTACTGAAACATGCTATTCGTATTTCGTTGAATAATGCGAACAGTACTTACTGATTTACAGCAAGGTCATTTTCAAAGCTAATCTGGAAAGCCCGCCATTATGGATCGGTTAATGTTGCTATGCAACAAGTGCCTAGTTACAGCGCGTTGTGCTTCATTGCAAGATGGCGGCAAACCTGATAGCTTTTTTACTTTTCTTTCCGCAATACCCTTTGATCAAGAACTAATTGGAGGAAGAAACTAATGGAACGTATCATAATATACCAAAAAATATGCTTGTTTCTAAGAATAGGGAAGGATGGCGTGTTTCCTGATAACTGATGAAATTTAAAATCAACACTTAAAAACAACTTATCACTTGTCAGATTTATAACCTTGATCCACATGATATAAATATTTTTCACCTAGTATCTAAGCTAAAATATATATTTAAAACATATTCATGCATATATTTCTGTGTGTGTGTCAGTCATTATATATATAATTTTATACTATCATTCCTTAAAATCGAAGAATTATCTTCTACAATGTTAAAATGGCATATAACATATCAGCCGATCATGTTTAAATAAACGGCACTTTATCATTCTGCTCCATTTTTTCATTTTTCAGATGCTCCATTGCGAAGAAAAAATTGCATTCGAAAAGGAAATAGGAGATCCTCACATCAGATGAAATCTCCCATTTGTCAATTTAAGCTAACAAGAGAGGACTATCGGTTTAAAGAATCCATCAGGAGTGAGTTCAAAGATTTTTTAATAACATTGAGTTTAAGTGATAAACTAAGATTGATAGAAGTTTCCATCTTTAGTTTTGGAATCTTTACCATATGGAAAAGCAATTAAATTATGAAATGCATATATCTTTTCTGCTTTAGAAAAGAGTTCAAATGCTACGATCCAAAGTCTTCGTCGACCAACAACAAAAGCAGCTTTTAAGGTATTCGACATTGTTCACCAATTTTGGACTCTTATATTTAAGATATCAGATGAAATGCCTAATATGGTAGTGGAGAACATAGGATCATAATTCCATTGCATCAATATACGATTTACTGAACGTGTTCACTATAATATATCCAATAATTATAATTCACCATGTTATCATTCCATGCTGTTTTTTAATGAGGCCTACCAAATCACTTCCAAAACAGTACCCGTTATTCATTTGCATCTGTTTAAAAACATATTATTTTACAAAATGCGATATATGAAACATATTTTTTTACTTTCTAGAAGGCATTCGATATTCAAGGTCATGATTGTAACAGTTATGATCAAGGTGTCATGCCAACTGCCTACCTAACACAAGATTGCCAATCAAGAGTGCAGCGTTGGCTCGATTCATACAATCCACATGAACAATCCTATTCCGGATTATATGTTGAATCAGACTGTAATCAATTCGAATCGATTTACAATCTTGACATAACTTGGGATTCAAACATTAATCTGGTGCATAATCTTAGTCATAACCTTGATAATGATCACCAATTCATGCACAAATTGAAAATGGACCATAAATGCAATAATCGTGATTTCATTCCTGTTCGTAATATGGAGAAAACATGGGATTATAAGATTAATTGTATCCCATGTGATGATGAATCTAGATTAGAATCGTCATCAATGAACAGCGATTCAGTTACCTTATCAATTGAAATTGATTATGATGCAGATGCATCATCGAATGAAACTGAATTTGACTTGTGTAATAAATCTGCAATCATTCAACGTAAAGTGATTGAGCATGAAAAGAAAACAGGAATAGATTTGGCAAAAATTGCAAAGCTCTGGCATGAGCCAGTAATTAGAAAATTGTATTATCTAGAAGTATATGGCATATTTTATGACTCTGATTCATCTGAGATTGATTTCGATTCTGAATCTGAAATCTCAGATGACCAGGGTTTCAAAAGATCTGATGCATTTTGGCATAGCACACCCAGGATTGAAAAGGGGTGCTACCTCAAGAAATCGCTGATGTAGATATATTGCGCCACAATGCTTAAAAATGCCAAATTATATTTGCATTGAAATAAAATCACTAATTGTAGCAAGTAATTTTGAAAGTACAAATATTATAAATAGTATAAATGAAATTGTAATGACACTTAGGATTGTAATTGATATTTAAGTGATCTATCGTGGATCTTTTTAAACGTAATTTAGAAGAATAAAAATTTATAACAGATGAATGTAAAGTAAAAATATGTATCATAATTATATGTTGTGTTCAAGCTAAAAGTTCGTGTTGTTTACTTGTTCCTTTTTACTGTGCAACAAACGAATCAAGGGGGACCCTATAAACCAAACCTCCGAAAAGGTCCAACCACCACTATCGCTCAGGTTATACCAAAAATTATGAATTATTCATCTATTGGTTGGACACTGCCATGCCAATGATAAATTGATTATAGCATACAGCCATGAAAATCGATTGGTTCTTTGTTCAAGCTGCTTTAAACCCGAGAGACGTAATTGCTTAGCAATTGTATACCCTAATTTGCTTTCCTGTAGAATAGTTGAAAAGGTATAAATGTTCGCTACAAAGATTGCTTTTCAATGCAGTTTACGATACGGTGGCTCCTATAAAGCACCAAACTAGTGCATTTATGCAAACACAACATTTGCTATCACCATAAAATGAACAATTACTATCTCGTGATAATCAAATTGATAGCAGTGAAATTATTTATATGAAAATATGTAGCGTAAGAAAGAAAGCAAAGTTTTACAAAGTATCCTTATCATGACAACAAGAATTTGCCACGGGAAGAGATGTGGGAATCTAAGAAAATGGGTACACTCAAGTTCTTGAAAGATTTGATCTTATGTGAAAATTCTTGGGACAATATTTGTATCTCTTTACCTCTGTAAACTGTGGGGAGACTGACGAAAAGTTTCAATTTTATTCAATATGATTACTCTTTACTGAACACAATCCCTTCCTGTCCTTAATTACATCCAGAATATTCTTTGAATTAAGGAATCATGAAAAAATTCTTTCATAAAGATGGAATGGATAGATTTATTGCATAAACAGTCTTGTTCTTATGGAATAGCCTCGTTTTGGTATCTTATGACGTCACAATCCCCTATAAAAGCAACCACTCACAATGAGCAGTATCAATTCATTGGTTAAAATTCATGAATTGGTTGCCTCAATAAGTAGATCTTTCGAGTTTGTTTCAAAGTTTTTTCAGTGGCTTACTCATACAAAATTGGAAGTGATACAAAAAGATTCGTTTGCAAAAAAATTGTTTCACTGTCAAGAGAAATTCAAAGATGGGAAGTTTTCTATCAAAGAGGAGGCGACCTGACTTCGGTAAGAAATATTTTCCTCCTTCCTTTAAGTTTAAATTAAGGTTTTCTTCCTTTTTTTCTCCCTCGAAAGCTCTGAGATAACAGTAGGCCAATAGGAAAATCCCACATTTTTCATAACTTGTTGTAAAAAGGTTTGGAAATGCAGGGGCACTTCTATCTTTTCAGAAAAGCTCCATATATACACTAACATTTCTACAAGATTCTATCGCCAATTTTTTTCATTAAGATTGTTAAAAAGCAGTATAAGTTGAAACCTTTACAAAGTTTGTCCCTTACTACGAAACACATTTAATCGAATGTGGTTAAACAACCTGCTAGTTTGGAACGTGGAATTCTTTCTTTTCAGTCAATCGAAATATTTATATACGCGCGAAAGAAAACATCAACATTTTTCTAAACTTTACTTTCTATTGTACGCGGTAAGATTATATGCCATGCTTAACTGGATACAGGAACACAAATAAATAAGGTCTTTTCTACATTTTCACATTAAAATCTACTGTAAGATAACAGACTAAGGGGATACATGATGATACCTGCTTATCTATAGAGTCGTAAAATTTCAAACTAAATGTTCTCTTTGCTTTCGTTATTGATCATCACCAAATTCCAAGTAATCAACTGCTTAATCGCAAAGAAAACAAAGCGTTACTTCAACTCTTAGACATCATTTAGCAAACATATTGTCTTTTAATTGACACGAAACTTTATGTTGACTTCGCAAATATTGTCCCCAGACGGCCGTGCATTGGAGCAAATTTTTTTCGATAATTTGCACTCGCATCTTGTCAAAGACTGATAAATTCAGGCAAAAACACAATAATTCCTTGTATCATATGCAACAAAAAAGTACTGAAACATGCTATTCGTATTTCGTTGAATAATGCGAACAGTACTTACTGATTTACAGCAAGGTCATTTTCAAAGCTAATCTGGAAAGCCCGCCATTATGGATCGATTAATGTTGCTATGCAACAAGTGCCTAGTTACAGCGCGTTGTGCTTCATTGCAAGATGGCGGCAAATCTGATAGCTTTTTTACTTTTCTTTCCGCAATACCCTTTGATCAAGAACTAATTGGAGGAAGAAACTAATGGAACGTATCATAATATACCAAAAAATATGCTTGTTTCTAAGAATAGGGAAGGATAGCGTGTTTCCTGATAACTGATGAAATTTAAAATCAACACTTAAAAACAACTTATCACTTGTCAGATTTATAACCTTGATCCACATGATATAAATATTTTTCACCTAGTATCTAAGCTAAAATATATATTTAAAACATATTCATGCATATATTTCTGTGTGTGTGTCAGTCATTATATATATAATTTTATACTATCATTCCTTAAAATCGAAGAATTATCTTCTACAATGTAAAAATGGCATATTACATATCAGCCGATCATGTTTAAATAAACGGCACTTTATCATTCTGCTCCATTTTTTCATTTTTCAGATGTTCCATTGCGAAGAAAAAATTGCATTCGAAAAGGAAATAGGAGATCCTCACATCAGATAAAATCTCCCATTTGTCAATTCAAGCTAACAAGAGACGACTATCGGTTTAAAGAATCCATCAGGAGTGAGTTCAAAAATTTTTTAATAACATTGAGTTTAAGTGATAAACTAAGATTGATAGAAGTTTGCATCTTTAGTTTTGGAATCTTTACCATATGGAAAAGCAATTAAATTATGAAATGCATATATCTTTTCTGTTTTAGAAAAGAGTTCAAATGCTACGATCCAAAGTCTTTGTCGACCAACAACAAAAGCAGCTTTTAAGGTATTCGACCTTGTCACCAATTTTAGACTCTTACATTTAAGATATAAGATGAAATGCCTAATATTGTAGTGGAGAACATAGGATCATAGTTCCATTGCAATATACGATTTACTGAACGTGTTCACTATAATATATCCAATAATTATAATTCACCATGTTATCATTCCATGCTGTTTTTTAAAGAGGCCTACCAAATCACTTCCAAAACAGTACCCGTTATTCATTTGCATCTGTTTAAAAATATATTATTTTACAAAATGCGATATATGAAACATATTTTTTTACTTTCTAGAAGGCATTCGATATTCAAGGTCATGATTGTAACAGTTATGATCAAGGTGTCATGCCAACTGCCTACCTAACACAAGATTGCCAATCAAGAGTGCAGCGTTGGCTCGATTCATACAATCCACATGAACAATCCTATTCCGGATTATATGTTGAATCAGACTGTAATCAATTCGAATCGATTTACAATCTTGACATAACTTGGGATTCAAACATTAATCTGGTGCATAATCTTAGTCATAACCTTGATAATGATCACCAATTCATGCACAAATTGAAAATGGACCATAAATGCAATAATCGTGATTTCATTCCTGTTCGTAATATGGAGAAAACATGGGATTCTAAGATTAATTATATCCCATGTGATGATGAATCTAGATTAGAATCGTCATCAATGAACAGCGATTCAGTTACCTTATCAATTGAAATTGATTATGATGCAGATGCATCATCGAATGAAACTGAATTTGACTTGTGTAATAAATCTGCAATCATTCAACGTAAAGTGATTGAGCATGAAAAGAAAACAGGAATAGATTTGGCAAAAATTGCAAAGCTCTGGCATGAGCCAGTAATTAGAAAATTGTATTATCTAGAAGTATATGGCATATTTTATGACTCTGATTCATCTGAGATTGATTTCGATTCTGAATCTGAAATCTCAGATGACCAGGGTTTCAAAAGATCTGATGCATTTTGGCATAGCACACCCAGGATTGAAAAGGGGTGCTACCTCAAGAAATCGCTGATGTAGATATGTATCGCACCAAAATGCTTATTAATGCCAAATTATATTTGCATTGACATTAAATCACTAATTGTAGCAAGTAATGTTGAAAGTAGTTTAATTGAAATTGTAATCAGAATTGGGATTGTAATTTACAATTTAAGTGATCTATCGTGGATCTTTAGAAACGAAATTAAGAAGAATAAAAATTTATAACAGCTAAATGTTAAGTAGAAATATGTATCATAATTATATGCTGTGTTCAAGCTAAAAATTTTAGTTTTTACGAGTTCTTTCTTATTCTGCAACAAACAAATCAAGGGGGAACCTACCAACCATTCCTCCGAAAAGGTCCAGTAAAACCTCTATCGCTCAATTTGTACTAAAGAATATGAATTATTCATCTTTTGTTTGTGCACCTTCATGACAATTTTAACTTGATAATAGAATTCAGTAATGAAAATCGATCATCTTTCTTGTTCAAGCTGCTTTAAAGCCAAGAGCTGTAGGTTAGAAACTGTATACTCTAATTGCCTTTCCTGTAGGATCGTTGAAAGGGTATGAATGTGTGCTACAAAAATAGCTTTTCAATATAGTTCAACCATCGGTTGCTCCTATAAAATATCAAACTACTGCTTTTATGCAAACACAACATTTGCTATCACCATCAAATAACCAATAACTGCGTATCTCGTGATAATCAAATTGATAGCAGTGAAATTATTAATATGACAATGTGTAGCGTAAGGCAGTTTCAAAACATTATTCTCTTTCCCTCTCTTGGCTATTAAAAGCTTTAAAATTTTTAAAGAGTATCCTTATCATGACAGCAAGAATATGCCCCGGGAAGAGCTATGTGAATCTAAGAAAATGGGCACACTCAAGTTCTTGAAAGATTTGATCTTATATGAAAATTCTTTGGCAAATATTTGTATCTCTATACCTCTGTAAAATTTAGGAAGAATGACGAAAAGTTCAAATTTTAATGAATATGATTACTCTTTACTAAAAAAAATCCCCTGCTGTCCTTAATTACATTCAGAAGATCCTTTGAATTAGGGAGTAATGAAAAAATTCTTTCAAAAAGATTGAAAGGATGATTTTATGCCATAAAAATTCTTCTCCTTATGGATTAGCCTCGTTTTGGTATTTCCTGACGTCACAATCCCCTATAAAAGCAACCACTCACAACGTAACAGTATCAATTCATTGGAGAAAATTGATGAATTGGTTGCTTGCAATAAGTTGAAAACTTGCGAGTTTGCTTCAAACTGTTTTCAGTGACTTACTCGTACCAAAGTGGAAGTGTTACGGACACAGGTGGAAGTTCTTTCGTTTACAAGTTGATTGTTTCACTCTCAAGAGAATTTCAAAGATGGGAAGTTATCTTTCAAAGAGGAGGCGACCTGACTTCGGTAAAAAAAAATTTCATTCTTTATTCAACTTTAAATTAAGATTGTTTTCCTAATTTTCTTTCCTTCCTTCGGTAGCTCTGAGATAACAGTTGGCCAACAGGAAGGTCTCACTTTTTTCATAATTTGTTGTAAAAAGGTTTAGAAATGCAGGGGCACTTCAATTTTTTCAGAACACCTCCATATTTACACTAACATTTTCACAAGATTCTACCGCCACTTTCACTCTTTAAGATTGATACAAAGCAGTATAAGTTGAAACCATTGCAAAGTTTTTCCCTTACTACGAAACAATTTTAATCGAATGAGGTTACACAACCTGCTAGTTTGGAACGTGGAATTCTTTCTTCTCAGTCAATCGAAATCTTTATTTACGTGCGAACAAAAATATCAACATTTCCCTTAACTTTACTTTTTATTGAACGCGGTAAGATTATATGCCATGCTGAAGTGGATACAGGAAAGCAAATAAATAAGGTCTTTTCTATATTATCACATTAGAATCTACTGTAAGATAATAGAGTAGGGGAATATATGATGATATCTGCTTACCTAGAGTCGCGAGTGTTCAAACTAAAAATTGCCTAAGCTCTCGTCATTGATCTTTATCATAAAACTTTGATGATCATTGGTCATAAAACTTTTTAAGTTATCAGCATTTAAATCGCGCAGAACGCGAGTCTTTACTTTCATTCTTAAACATCATTTAGCACACATATCTTCATTTAATTGACAAGAAACTTTATGTTGACTTCGCAAATACTGTCCCCTGACGGTCGTGCATTGCTGGAGCAAATGTTATTCGCTAATTTGCATTCACATCTTGTCAAAAAATGATAATTTCAGAAAAAACACAATAATTGCTTCAATCACATGCGAGATAGTGCTCCTGGATCATGCTATCCTTATTTCGTTGTATCATATAAACAGCATTTATTAATTGCCAGCAAGGTTAGTTTCAAAGCTGATCTGGCAAGTCCGCCATTATGGATCGGTTAATGTTGCTATGCAACAAGTGCCTAGTCACAGGGCGTTATGCTTCATTGCAAGATGGCGGCATACCTGATAGAATTTTTTCTTTTCTTTCTGTAATACCATTTGGTCGAGAACCAATCGGCCTGAGAAAGTCATGAAAGTTTAAAATATGTGCTTTTTTTAAGAATAGCAAAGGATGGCGTTTTTTCTTGATAATTGATGCATTTTAAAATCAAACCTTTACAATCACTCATCAGTAATAAGATCTATAACTGGGTTCCACATTATGTTTACATCTTATAAAGAAAATAATGTAGTATATAGCTTATTATATAGTATATCTGTGTCGATAATTATATTATATGTACATCTTGTATATTATCGTTCCTTTAGATCGAAGATGCACCTTCAAAAATGTTAGAATTGCATATTACATATAAGTCCATCATGTTTGAATAGACGACACTTTATGATTCTCCTCTAAATTTTCATTCTTCAGATGTTCCATTTAGAAGAAAACATTGCTGTCGAAAAGGAAATCGGAGATCCTCAAATCAGATAAAATTACCCATTTGTAAATTCAAGCCAACAAGAGAGGACTACCGGTTTAAAGAGTCCATCAGAAGTAAGTTCAAAGATTTCTAAATAAGATTGACTTCAAATGATAAACTAAGATTGATTGCAGATTACAGCTTCAGTTTTCGCATCTTTACGTTGTGCAAAAGCAATATAATTGATAAATGCATATTTCCTTTCTTTTTTAGAAAAGGTTTCAAATGCTACGATTCAAAGTCTTTGTCGACCAACAAGAAAGACAGCTTTTAAGGTATGCGACCTTGTTCACCAATTTTAGACTCTTATATTTAAGACATAAGGTGATATGCCTAATATTGTAGCGGAGAAAACAAGATCATAATTCCATTGCATCAAGATACGATTTACTGAACGTGTTTTCAATATTATCCAATAATTTTCATTCACCATGTAATCATTTCATGCTGTTTTCTAATGAGGCCTACCAAATCACTCTTAGAAAATTCCAAAACAACCCGTTAATGAATTGCATCTGTTTAAAAATCCATCATTTTACAAGAAACGGGGAATCAATCTTACTTTTTACTTTCTAGAATGCATTTGACATTCAAGGTCAAGATTGTTACACTTACGGTCAAGGTGTCATGCCAACTGCCTGCTTAACACAAGATTGCCAATCAAGAGTGCAGCGTTGGCTCGATTCATACAATCCACATGAACAATCCTATTCCGGATTATATGTTGAATCAGACTGTAATCAATTCGAACCAATTTACAATCTTGACATAACTTGGGATTCAAACATTAATCTGCTGCATAATCTTAGTCATAACCTTGATAATGATCACCAATTCATGCACAAATCGAAAATGGACTATAAATGCAATAATCGTGATTTAATTCTTGTTGGTAACCTGGAGAAAACATGGGATTCTAAGATTAATTACATCCCATGTGATGATGAATCTAGATTAGAATCGTCATCCATGAACAGCGATTCAGTTGCCTTATCAATTGAAATTGATTATGATGCAGATGCATCATCGAATGAAACTGAATTTGACTTGTGTAATAAATCTGCAATCATTCAACGTAAAGTGATTGAGCATGAAGAGAAAACAGGAATAGATTTGGTAAAAATTGCAAAGCTCTGGCATGAGCCAGTAATTAGAAAATTGTATTATCTAGAAGTATATGGCATATTTTATGACTCTGATTCATCTGAGATTGATTTCGATTCAGAATCTGAAATCTCAGATGACCAGGGTTTCAAAAGATCTGATGCATTTTGGCATAGCACACCCAGGATTGAAAAGGGGTGCTACCTCAAGAAATCGCTGATGTAGATATATATCGCACCAAAATGCTTATTAATGCCAAATTATATTTGCATTGAAATAAAATCACTAATTGTAGCAAGTAATTTTTAAAGTAGTTTAATTGAAATTGTAATCAGAATTAGGATTGTAATTTACAATTTAAGTGATCTATCGTGGATCTTTAGAGATGTAATTAAGAAGAATTAAAATTAATAACAGGTAAATGTTAAGTAGAAATATGTATCATAATTATATGCTGTGTTCAAGATAAAAATTCTTGTTTTTACGAATTCTTTCTTATTCTGCAACAAACAAATCAAGTGGGACCCTATAAAAGACATTCCTTTGAAAAAGTCTATCAAACCTCTATCGCTCGATCTGTTCTAAAAATATGAATTATTCATCTATTGGCTGGGCACCTTCATGACAATTTTAACTTGATAATAGAATTCAGTAATGAAAATCGATCATCTTTCTTGTTCAAGCTGCTTTAAAGCCAAGAGCTGTAATAGGTTAGAAACCGTATACTCTAATTGCCTTTCCTGTAGGATCGTTGAAAGGGTATGAATGTGTGCTACAAAAATAGCTTTTCAATATAGTTCAACATTCGGTTGCTCCATAAAATAGCAAACTACTGCTTTTATGCAAACACAACATTTGCTATCACCATCAAATAACCAATAACTGCGTATCTCGTGATAATCAAATTGATAGCAGTGAAATTATTAATATGACAATGTGTAGCGTAAGAAAGAAAGCAAATTTTTACAGAGTATCCTTATCATGGCAACAAGAATTTGCCACGGGAAAGAGTTGTGGGAATCTAACAAAATGGGTACACTCAAGTTCTTGAAAGGCTCGATCTTATGTGAAAAATCTTCGGACAATGTTTGTATCTCTTTACTTCTGTAAACTGTAGGAAGACTGACGAAGAGTTCCACTTTTATTCAATATGATTACTCTTTACTAAACACAATCCCCTCCTGTTCTTAATTACATTCAGAAGATCCTTTGAATTGAGGAGTAAAGAAAAAATTCTTTCAAAAAGAGTGAAAGGATAATTTTATTGCATAAAAAGTCTTGTTCTTATGGATTAGCCTCGTCTTGGTATTTCCTGACGTCATAATCCCCTATAAAAGCAACCACTCACAACGTAACAGTATCAATTCATTGGAGAAAATTGATGAATTGGTTGCTTGCAATAAGTTGAAAACTTGCGAGTTTGCTTCAAATAGTCTTCAGTGACTTACTCGTACAAAAGTGGAAGTGCTACAGACACAAGTGGAAGTTCCTTCGTTTGCGAGACGATTGTTTCACTCTCAAGAGAATTTCAAAGATGGGAAGTTATCTTTCAAAGAGGAGGCGACCTGACTTCGGTGAGAAAAATTTCATTCTTTATTCAACTTGAAATTAAGGTTTTCTTCCTAATATTTTTTCCTTCTTTTGGTAGCTCTGAGATGACAGTTGGCCAACAGGAAGGTCTCACTTTTTTCATATTAGTTGTAAAAAGGTTTGGAAATGCAGGGGCACTTTAATTTTTTCAGAACACCTCCATATTTACACTAACATTTTCACAAGATTCTACCGCCACTTTCACTCTTTCAGAGTTATACAAAGCAGTATATGTTGAAACCATTGCAAAGTTTTTCCCTTACTACGAAACAATTTTAATCGAATGAGGTTGACCTGCTAGTTTGGAACGTGGAATTCTTTCTTCTCAGTCAATCGAAATCTTTATTTACGTGCAAACAAAAATATCAACATTTCCCTTAACTTTACTTTTTATTGTACGCAGTAAGATTATATGCCATGCTGAAGTGGATACAGGAAAGCAAATAAATAAGGTCTTTTCTATATTATCACATTAGAATCTACTGTAAGATAATAGAGTAGGGGAAAATATGATGATATCTGCTTACCTAGAGTCGCGAGTGTTCAAACTAAAAATTGCCTAAGCTCTCGTCATTGATCTTTATCATAAAACTTTGATGATCATTGGTCATAAAACTTTTTAAGTTATCAGCATTTAAATCGCGCAGAACGCGAGTCTTTACTTTCATTCTTAAACATCATTTAGCACACATATCTTCATTTAATTGACAAGAAACTTTATGTTGACTTCGCAAATACTGTCCCCTGACGGTCGTGCATTGCTGGAGCAAATGTTATTCGCTAATTTGCATTCACATCTTGTCAAAAAATGATAATTTCAGAAAAAACACAATAATTGCTTCAATCACATGCGAGATAGTGGTCCTGGATCATGCTATCCTTATTTCATTGTATCATATAAACAGCATTTATTAATTGCCAGCAAGGTTAGTTTCAAAGCTGATCTGGCAAGTCCGCCATTATGGATCGGTTAATGTTGCTATGCAACAAGTGCCTAGTCACAGGGCGTTATGCTTCATTGCAAGATGGCGGCATACCTGATAGAATTTTTTCTTTTCTTTCTGTAATACCATCTGGTCGAGAACCAATCGGCCTGAGAAAGTCATGAAAGTTTAAAATATGTGCTTTTTTTAAGAATAGCAAAGGATGGCGTTTTTTCTTGATAATTGATGCATATTAAAATCAACCCTTTACAATCACTCATCAGTAATAAGATCTATAACTGGGTTCCACATTATGTGTACATCTTATAAAGAAAATAATGTAGTATATAGCTTATTATATAGTATATCTGTGTCGATAATTATATTATATATACATCTTGTATATTATCGTTCCTTTAGATCGAAGATGCACCTTCAAAAATGTTAGAATTGCATATTACATATAAGTCCATCATGTTTGAATAGACGACACTTTATGATTCTCCTCTAAATTTTCATTCTTCAGATGTTCCATTTAGAAGGAAACATTGCTGTCGAAAAGGAAATCGGAGATCCTCAAATCAGATAAAATTACCCATTTGTAAATTCAAGCCAACAAGAGAGGACTACCGGTTTAAAGAGTCCATCAGAAGTAAGTTCAAAGATTTCTAAATAAGATTGACTTCAAATGATAAACTAAGATTGATTGCAGATTACAGCTTCAGTTTTCGCATCTTTACGTTATGCAAAAGCAATATAATTGATAAATGCATATTTCCTTTCTTTTTTAGAAAAGGTTTCAAATGCTACGATTCAAAGTCTTTGTCGACCAACAAGAAAGACAGCTTTTAAGGTATGCGACCTTGTTCACCAATTTTAGACTCTTATATTTAAGATATAAGGTGATATGCCTAATATTGTAGCGGAGAAAACAAGATCATAATTCCATTGCATCAAGATACGATTTACTGAACGTGTTTTCAAAATTATCCAATAATTATCATTCACCACGTTATCATTTCATGTTGTTTTCTAATGAGGCCTACCAAATCACTCTTAGAAAATTCCAAAACAACCCGTTAATGAATTGCATCTGTTTAAAAATCCATCATTTTACAAAAAACGGGGAATCAATCTTACTTTTTACTTTCTAGAATGCATTTGACATTCAAGGTCAAGATTGTTACAGTTATGATCAACGTGTTATACCAACTGCCTACTTAACACAAGATTGCCAATCAAGAGTGCAGCGATGGCTCGATTCATACAATCCACATGAACAATCCTATTCCGGATTATATGTTGAATCAGACTGTAATCAATTCGAACCAATTTACAATCTTGACATAACTTGGGATTCGAACATTAATCTGGTGCATAATCTTAGTCATAATCTTGATAATGATCACCAATTAATGAACAAATCGAGAATGGACCATAAATGCAATAATCGTGATTTCATTCCTGTTCGTAACCTGGAGAAAACATGGGATTCTAAGATTAATTATATCCCATGTGATGATGAATCTAGATTAGAATCGTCATCAATGAACAGCGATTCAGTTACCTTATCAATTGAAATTGATTATGATGCAGATGCATCATCGAAAGAAACTGAATTTGACTTGTGTAATAAATCTGCAATCATTCAACGTAAAGTGATTGAGCATGAAGAGAAAACAGGAATAGATTTGGCAAAAATTGCAAAGCTCTGGCATGAGCCAGTAATTAGAAAATTGTATTATCTAGAAGTATATGGCATATTTTATGACTCTGATTCATCTGAGATTGATTTCGATTCAGAATCTGAAATCTCAGATGACCAGGGTTTCAAAAGATCTGATGCATTTTGGCATAGCACACCCAGGATTGAGAAGGGATGCTACCTCAAGAAATCGCTGATGTAGATATATATCGCACCAAAATGCTTATAAATGCCAAAAAATATTTGCATTGAAATAAAATCACTAATTGTAGCAAGTAATGTTGAAAGTAGTTTAAGTGAAATTGTAATCAGAAATAGGATTGTAATTTACTATTTAAGTGATCTATCGTTGATCTTTAGAAATGTAATTAAGAAGAATAAAAATTTATAACAGCTAAATGTTAAGTAGAAATATGTATCATAATTATATGCTGTGTTAAAGCTAAAAATTTTAGTTTTTACGAATTCTTTCTTATTCTGCAACAAACTAATCAAGGGGGAACCTACCAACCATTCCTCCGAAAAGGTCCAGTAAAACCTCTATCGCTCAATCTGTACTAAAGAATATGAATTATTCATCTATTGGCTGGGCACCTTCATGACAATTTTAACTTGATAATAGAATTCAGTAATGAAAATCGATCATCTTTCTTGTTCAAGCTGCTTTAAAGCAAAGAGCTGTAATAGGTTAGAAACCGTATACTCTAATTGCCTTTCCTGTAGGATCGTTGAAAGGGTATGAATGTGTGCTACAAAAATAGCTTTTCAATATAGTTTAACAATCGGTTAATCCTACAAAATATCAACTACTGCTTTTATGCAAACACAACATTTGCTATCACCATCAAATAACCAATAACTGCGTATCTCGTGATAATCAAATTGATAGCAGTGAAATTATTAATATGACAATGTGTAGCGTAAGGCAGTTTCAAAACATTATTCTCTTTCCCTCTCTTGGCAGTTAAAAGCTTTAAAATTTTTAAAAAGTATCCTTATCATGACAACAAGAATTTGCCACGGGAAGAGCTATGTGAATCTAAGAAAATGGGCACACTCAAGTTCTTAAAAGATTTGATCTTATATGAAAATTCTTTTGAAAATATTTGTATCTCTATACCTCTGTAAAATTTAGGAAGAATGACGAAAAGTTCAAATTTTAATGAATATGATTACTCTTTACTAAACAAAATCCCCTCCTGTCCTTAATTACATTCAGAAGATCCTTTGATTTAAGGAGTAATGAAAAAATTCTTTCAAGAAGATTGAAAGGATGATTTTCTTCTTATGGATTATCTACGTTTAAATTAAGGTTGTCTTCCTAATTTGCTTTCCTTCCTTCGGTAGCTCTGAGATAACAGTACGTCAACAGAAAAATCCCACATTTTTCATAATTTGTTGTACAAAGGTTTATGCAGAGGCAGAGGCACCTCTATATTTTCAGAACAGCTCCATATATCCACTAAAATTTTCACAAGATTTTGCCGCCACCTGCACTCTTTAAGATTGTTATAAAGCATTATAAGTTGAAGCCTTTGCAAAGTTTTTCCCTTACTACGAAACTATTTTAATCGAATGTGGTTACGCAACCTGCTAAATTGGAACGTGGAATTCTTTTTTCACAGTCAATCGAAATGTTTATTTACGCGCGAACAAAAATATCAACAATTCCCTTAACTCAATCTTCTATTGTATGCGGTAAGTTTATATGCCATGCTGAAGTGGATACAGGAACACAAATAAATAAAGTATTTTTTACAATATCACATTAAAATCTACTTTAAGATAATAGAGTAGGGGAATGCATGATGATATCTGCTTAGCTACGTCTAAAAGCTGATCTACCATTTCCGCCATTATGGATCGGTTAATGTTGCTATGCAACAAGGTCCTAGTTACAGGGCGTTGTGCTTCATCGCAAGATGGCGGCATGCCTGATAGACTTTTTAATTTCTTTTCTGCAAAACTCACTGATCGAAAACAAATGTAACTGGAAAACTGATAAAACTGCATCATAATAAACCAAAAAAATACGCTTGTTTCAAAAAATAGGGAAGTATAGCGTGTTTCCTGATAACTGATGCAATTTAAAATCAACTCTTTGCAATAAATTATCACTTGTCAGATTTATAACCTTGATCCACATCATAAATATATATTTTTATTACAGATAGTATCTAATCCATAATGTATCTTTAAAACATATTCATGCAGATATTTCTGTTTGTGTGTGTCAGTCATTATATATATAATTGCATACTATCATTCCTTAAAATCGAAGAATTATCTTCTACAATGTTAAAATAGCATATTACATATCAGCCGATCATGTTTAAATAGACGACACTTTATCGTTCTGCTCCATGTTTTCATTTTTCAGATGTTCCATTTAGAAGAAAACATTGCTTTCGAAAAGGAAATCGGAGGTCCTCACATCAGATGAAATCTCCCATTTGTCAATTTAAGCTAACAAGAGAGGACTATCGATTTAAAGAATCGATTAGAAGTAAGTTCATAGATTTTTTAATAACATTGAGTTTAAGTGATAAACTAAGATTGATAGAAGTTTGCATCTTTAGTTTTGGAATCTTTACCATATGGAAAAGCAATTAAATTATGAAATGCATATATCTTTTCTGCTTTAGAAAAGAGTTCAAATGCTACGATCCAAAGTCTTCGTCGACCAATAACAAAAGCAGCTTTTAAGGTATTCGACATTGTTCACCAATTTTGGACTCTTATATTTAAGATATCAGATGAAATGCCTAATATTGTAGTGGAGAAAATAGAATCATAATTCCATTGCATCAATATACGATTTACTGAACGTGTTCACAATAATATATCCAATAATTATAATTCACCATGTTATCATTCCATGCTGTTTTTTAATGAGGCCTACCAAATCACTTCCAAAACAGTACCCGTTATTCATTTGCATCTGTTTAAAACTATATTATATTACAAAATGCGATATATGAAACATATTTTTTTACTTTCTAGAATGCATTCGATATTCAAGGTCATGATTGTTACAGTTATGATCAAGGTGTCACGCCAACTACCTACTTAACACAAGATTGCCAATCAAGAGTGCAGCGTTGGCTCGATTCATACAATCCACATGAACAATCCTATTCCGGATTATATGTTGAATCAGACTGTAATCAATTCGAACCAATTTACAATCTTGACATAACTTGGGATTCGAACATTAATCTGGTGCATAATCTTAGTCATAATCTTGATAATGATCACCAATTAATGAACAAATCGAGAATGGACCATAAATGCAATAATCGTGATTTCATTCCTGTTCGTAACCTGGAGAAAACATAGGATTCTAAGATTAATTATATCCCATGTGATGATGAATCTAGATTAGAATCGTCATCCATGAACACCGATTCAGTTGCCTTATCAATTGAAATTGATTATGATGCAGATGCATCATCGAAAGAAACTGAATTTGACTTGTGTAATAAATCTGCAATCATTCAACGTAAAGTGATTGAGCATGAAAAGAAAACAGGAATAGATTTGGTAAAAATTGCAAAGCTCTGGCATGAGCCAGTATTTAGAAAATTGTATTATCTAGAAGTATATGGCATATTTTATGACTCTGATTCATCTGAGATTGATTTCGATTTAGAATCTGAAATCTCAGATGACCAGGGTTTCAAAAGATCTGATGCATTTTGGCATAGCACACCCAGGATTGAAAAGGGGTGCTACCTCAAGAAATCGCTGATGTAGATATATATCGCACCAAAATGCTTATAAATGCCAAAAAATATTTGCATTGAAATCAAATCACTAATTGTAGCAAGTAATTTTTAAAGTAGTTTAATTGAAATTATAATCAAAATTAGGATTGTAATTTACAATTTACGTGATCTATCGTGGATCTTTAGAAATGTAATTAAGAAGAATGAAAATTTATAACAGCTAAATGTTAAGTAGAAATATTTATCATAATGATATGCTGTGTTCAAGCTAAAAATTCTTGTTTTTACGAGTTCTTTTCTATTCTGCAACAAATTAATCAAGGGGGAACCTATCAACTATTTCTCCGAAAAGGTCCATTAAAACCTCTAACGCGCAATCTGTACTGAAAAATATGAATTATTCATCAATTGGTTGGGCACTGTCATGACAATTATGCTTTAAAACCGAGAGCCATAATTGCTTAGCAACTGTATGGCCCTAATTTGCTTCCCAGAAGAATAGTTGAAACGGTATGAATGTGTGCTACAAAGATAGCTTTTCATTGCAGTTTAACAATTGGTGGCCCCTATAAGTTATCGAACTATTGCTTTTATGCAAACACAACATTTGCTATCACCATCAAATAACCAATAACTCCGTATCTCGTGATAAACAAATTGATCGCAGTGAAATTATTCATATGACAATGTGTAGCGTAAGAAAGAAAGCAAATTTTTACAAAGTATCCTTATGATGACAACAAGAATTTGTCACGGGAAGAGTTGTGGAAATCTAAGAAAATGGGTACACTCAAGTTCTTGAAAGATTTGATCTAATGTGAAACTTCTTCGGACAATATTTGTATGTCTTTACCTCTGTAACCTTTTGAAAGACTGGCGAAGAGCTCCACTTTCATTCAATATGATTACTCTTTACTAAACACAATCCCCTCCTATTCTTAATTACATTCAGAAGATTCTTTGGATTGAGGAGTAATTAAAAAATTATTTTAAAAAGATTGAAAGTATAAATTTATTGCATAAAAAGTCTTGTTCTTATGGATTAGCCTCGTCTTGGTATTCCCTGACGTCATAATCCCCTATAAAAGCAACCACTCACAACGTAACAGTATCAATTCTTTGGAGATAATTGATGAATTGGTTCCTTTCAATAAGTTGAAAACTTGCGAATTTGCTTCAAATTGTTTTCAGTGACTTACTTGTACAAAAGTGGAAGTGTTAGAGACACACGTGGAAGTTCTTTCGTTTGCAAGACGTTTATTTGACTGCCTAGAGAATTTCAAAGATGGGAAGTTATCTTTCAAAGAGGAGGCGACCTGACTTCGGTAAGAAAAAATTTCGTCCTTTATTCAACTTTAAATTAAGGTTTTCTTCCTAAATATCTTTCCTTTTTTCGGTAGCTCTGAGATAATAGTACGTCAACAGTAAAGTCCCAATTTTTCATAATTTGTTGTAAGCAGTATAAGTTGAAACCATTGCAAAGTTTTTCCCTTACTACGAAACAATTTTAATCGAATGAGGTTACACAACCTGCTAGTTTAGAACGTGGAATTCTTTCTTCTCAGTCAATCGAAATCTTTATTTACGCGCGAACAAAAATATCAACATTTCCTCAACTTTACTTTCTATTGTACGCGGTAAGATTATATGCCATGCTGAAGTGGATATAGGAACGCAAATAAATAAAGTCTTTTCTGCATTATCACATTAAAATCTACTGTAAGATTATAGACTAGGGAAATACATGATGATATCAGCTTAGCTAAAGTCACGAGTTTTAAAACTAAAAATTCTCTAAGCTCTACATAGACATTGATTCTTACAAAATTTTAAGTCATCAACTTTGTAATCGCGCAGAACGCAAACCTGTTTTTCATTCTTAAACATCATTTAGCACACATATCTTCATTTAATTGAAAAGAAACCTATGTTGACTTCGCAAATACTATTCCCCGACAGCGGTGCATTGGAGGAGCAAATGTTATTCGATAATTTGCACTCAGATCTTGTCAAAGACTGATAATTACAGACAAAAACACAATAATCGCTTCAATCATATGCGAGATGGAGGTTCTGGATCATGCTATACTTATTTCATTGTATAATATGAACAGTACTTATTAATTGCCAGCAAGGTTAGTTTCAAAGCAGATCTGGCAAGTCCGCCATTATGGATCGGTTAATGTTGCTATGCAACAAGTGCCTAGTCACAGGGTGTTATGCTTCATTGCAAGATGTCATGCCTGATAGAATTTTTACTTTCCTTTCTGTAATACAATCTGGTCGCGAACCAATCGGCCTGAGAAAGTCACGAAAGTTTAAAATATGTGCTTTTCTTAAGAACAGCAAAGGATGGCCTTTTTTCTTGATAATTGATGGATTTCAAAATCAACCCTTTACAACCACTCATCAGTAATAAGATCTATAACTGGGTTCCACATTATGTGTACATCTAATAAAGAAAATAATGTAGTATATAGCTTATTATATAGTATATCTGTGTCGATAATTATATTATATATACATCTTGTATATTATCGTTCCTTTAGATCGAAGATGCACCTTCAAAAATATTAGAATTGCATATTACATATAAGTCCATCATGTTTGAATAGACGACACTTTATGATTCTCCTCTAAATTTTCATTCTTCAGATGTTCCATTTAGAAAGAAACATTGCTTTCGAAAAGGAAATCGGAGATCCTCAAATCAGATAAAATTACCCAGTTGTAAATTCAAGCCAACAGGAGAGGACTACCGGTTTAAAGAATCCATCAGAAGTAAGTTCAAAGATTCCTTAATAAGATTGACTTCAAATGATAAACTAAGATTGATTGCAGATTACAGCTTCAGTTTTCGCATCTTTACGTTATGCAAAAGCAATATAATTGATAAATGCATATTTCCTTTCTTTTTTAGAAAAGGTTTCAAATGCTACGATTCAAAGTCTTCGTCGACCAACAACAAAGGCAGCTTTTAAGGTATGCGACCTTGTTCACCAATTTTAGACTCTTACATTTAAGATATAAGATGATATGCCTAATATTGTAGCGGAGAAAACAAGATCATAATTCCATTGCATCGAGATACGATTTACTGAACGTGTTTTCAAAATTATCCAATAATTATCATTCACCACGTTATCATTTCATGCTGTTTTCTAATGAGGCCTACCAAATCGCTCTTAGAAAATTCCAAAACAGTACCCGTTAATGAATTGCATCTGTTTAAAAATCCATCATTTTATAAAACACGGGGAATCAATCTTACTTTTTACTTTCTAGAATGCATTTGATATTCAAGGTCAAGATTGTTACAGTTATGATCAACGTGTTATACCAACTGCTTACTTAACAGAAAATTGCCAATCAAGAGTGCAACGATGGCTCGATTCATACAATCCACATGAACAATCCTATTCCGGATTATATGTTGAATCAGACTGTAATCAATTCGAACCAATTTACAATCTTGACATAACTTGGGATTCGAACATTAATCTGGTGCATAATCTTAGTCATAATCTTGATAATGATCACCAATTAATGAACAAATCGAGAATGGACCATAAATGCAATAATCGTGATTTCATTCCTGTTCGTAACCTGGAGAAAACATGGGATTCTAAGATTAATTATATCCCATGCGATGATGAATCTAGATTAGAATCGTCATCCATGAACAGCGATTCAGTTACCTTATCAATTGAAATTGATTATGATGCAGATGCATCATCGAATGAAACTGAATTTGACTTGTGTAATAAATCTGCAATCATTCAACGTAAAGTGATTGAGCATGAAGAGAAAACAGGAATAGATTTGGTAAAAATTGCAAAGCTCTGGCATGAGCCAGTAATTAGAAAATTGTATTATCTAGAAGTATATGGCATATTTTATGACTCTGATTCATCTGAGATTGATTTCGATTTAGAATCTGAAATCTCAGATGACCAGGGTTTCAAAAGATCTGATGCATTTTGGCATAGCACACCCAGGATTGAAAAGGGGTGCTACCTCAAGAAATCGCTGATGTAGATATATATCGCACCAAAATGCTTATAAATGCCAAATTATATTTGCATTGAAATAAAATCACTAATTGTAGCAAGTAATGTTGAAAGTAGTTTAATTGAAATTGTAATCAGAATTAGGATTGTAATTTACAATTTAAGTGATCTATCGTGGATCTTTAGAAATGTAATTAAGAAGAATAAAAATTTATAACAGCTAAATGTTAAGTAAAAATATGTATCATAATTATATGCTGTGTTCATACTAAAAATTTTAGTTTTTACGAGTTCTTTCTTATTCTGCAACAAACAAATCAAGGGGGACCCTAGAAACCATACCTCTGAAAAAGTCTATCAAACCTCTATCGCTCGATCTGTTCTAAAAATATGAATTATTCATCTATTGGCTGGGCACCTTCATGACAATTTTAACTTGATAATAGAATTCAGTAATGAAAATCGATCATCTTTCTTGTTCAAGCTGCTTTAAAGCCAAGAGCTGTAATAGGTTAGAAACCGTATACTCTAATTGTCTTTCCTGTAGGATCGTTGAAAGGGTATGAATGTGTGCTACAAAAAAAGCTTTTCAATATAGTTCAACCATCGGTGGCTCCTATAAGTTATCAAACTACTGCTTTTATGCAAACACAACATTTGCTATCACCATCAAATAACCAATAACTGCGTATCTCGTGATAATCAAATTGATAGCAGTGAAATTATTCATATGACAATGTGTAGCATAAGAAAGAAAGCAAATTTTTACAAAGTATCCTTATCATGGCAACAAGAATTTGCCACGGGAAAGAGTTGTGGGAATCTAACAAAATGGGTACACTCAAGTTCTTGAAAGGCTTGATCTTATGTGAAAAATCTTCGGACAATGTTTGTATCTCTTTACTTCTGAAAACTGTAGGAAGACTGACGAAGAGTTCCACTTTTATTCAATATGATTACTCTTTACTAAACACAATCCCCTCCTGTTCTTAATTACATTCAGAAGATCCTTTGAATTGAGGAGTAATGAAAAAATTCTTTCAAAAAGAGTGAAAGGATAATTTTATTGCATAAAAAGTCTTGTTCTTATGGATTAGCCTCGTCTTGGTATTTCCTGACGTCATAATCCCCTATAAAAGCATTCACTAGCAACGTTACAGTATCAATTCATTGGCGAAAATTGATGAATTGGTTGCTTACAATAAGTTGAAAACTTGTGAGTTTGCTTCAAATAGTTTTCAGTGACTTACTCGTACAAAAGTGGAAGTGTTACAGACACAAGTGGAAGTTCTTTCGTTTGCGAGACCATTGTTTCACTCTCAAGAGAAGTTCAAAGATGGGAAGTTATCTTTCAAAGAGGAGGCGACCTGACTTCGGTGAGAAAAATTTCATTCTTTATTCAACTTTAAATTAAGGTTCTCTTCCTAAATATCTTTCCTTTTTTCGGTAGCTCTGAGATAATAGTACGTCAACAGTAAAGTCCCAATTTTTCATAATTTGTTGTAAACAGGTTTGGAAATGCAGGGGCACTTCAATCTTTTCAGAACACCTCCATATTTACACTAACATTTTCACAAGATTCTACCGCCACTTTCACTCTTTAAGATTGTTACAAAGCAGTATAAGTTGAAACCATTGCAAAGTTTTTCCCTTACTACGAAACAATTTTAATCGAATGAGGTTACACAACCTGCTAGTTTAGAACGTGGAATTCTTTCTTCTCAGTCAATCGAAATCTTTATTTACGCGCGAACAAAAATATCAACATTTCCTCAACTTTACTTTCTATTGTACGCGGTAAGATTATATGCCATGCTGAAGTGGATACAGGAAAGCAAATAAATAAGGTCTTTTCTATATTATCACATTAGAATCTACTGTAAGATAATAGAGTAGGGGAATATATGATGATATCTGCTTACCTAGAGTCGCGAGTGTTCAAACTAAAAATTGCCTAAGCTCTCGTCATTGATCTTTATCATAAAACTTTGATGATCATTGGTCATAAAACTTTTTAAGTTATCAGCATTTAAATCGCGCAGAACGCGAGTCTTTACTTTCATTCTTAAACATCATTTAGCACACATATCTTCATTTAATTGACAAGAAACTTTATGTTGACTTCGCAAATACTGTCCCCTGACGGTCGTGCATTGCTGGAGCAAATGTTATTCGCTAATTTGCATTCACATCTTGTCAAAAAATAATAATTTCAGAAAAAACAGAATAATTGCTTCAATCACATGCGAGATAGTGCTCTTGGATCATGCTATCCTTATTTCATTGTATCATATAAACAGCATTTATTAATTGCCAGCAAGGTTAGTTTCAAAGCTGATCTGGCAAGTCCGCCATTATGGATCGGTTAATGTTGCTATGCAACAAGTGCCTAGTCACAGGGCGTTATGCTTCATTGCAAGATGGCGGCATACCTGATAGAATTTTTTCTTTTCTTTCTGTAATACCATCTGGTCGAGAACCAATCGGCCTGAGAAAGTCATGAAAGTTTAAAATATGTGCTTTTTTTAAGAATAGCAAAGGATGGCGTTTTTTCTTGATTATTGATGCATTTTAAAATCAACCCTTTACAATCACTCATCAGTAATAAGATCTATAACTGGGTTCCACATTATGTGTACATCTTATAAAGAAAATAATGTAGTATATAGCTTATTATATAGTATATCTGTGTCGATAATTATATTATATATACATCTTGTATATTATCGTTCCTTTAGATCGAAGATGCACCTTCAAAAATGTTAGAATTGCATATTACATATAAATCCATCATGTTTGAATAGACGACACTTTATGATTCTCCTCTAAATTTTCATTCTTCAGATGTTCCATTTAGAAGAAAACATTGCTGTCGAAAAGGAAATCGGAGATCCTCAAATCAGATAAAATTACCCATTTGTAAATTCAAGCCAACAAGAGAGGACTACCGGTTTAAAGAGTCCATCAGAAGTAAGTTCAAAGATTTCTAAATAAGATTGACTTCAAATGATAAACTAAGATTGATTGCAGATTACAGCTTCAGTTTTCGCATCTTTACGTTATGCAAAAGCAATATAATTGATAAATGCATATTTCCTTTCTTTTTTAGAAAAGGTTTCAAATGCTACGATTCAAAGTCTTTGTCGACCAACAAGAAAGACAGCTTTTAAGGTATGCGACCTTGTTCACCAATTTTAGACTCTTATATTTAAGATATAAGGTGATATGCCTAATATTGTAGCGGAGAAAACAAGATCATAATTCCATTGCATCAAGATACGATTTACTGAACGTGTTTTCAAAATTATCCAATAATTATCATTCACCACGTTATCATTTCATGTTGTTTTCTAATGAGGCCTACCAAATCACTCTTACAATATTCCAAAACAACCCGTTAATGAATTGCATCTATTTAAAAATCCATCATTTTACAAAAAACGGGGAATCAATCTTACTTTTTACTTTCTAGAATGCATTTGACATTCAAGGTCAAGATTGTTACAGTTATGATCAACGTGTTATACCAACTGCCTACTCAACACAAGATTGCCAATCAAGAGTGCAGCGATGGCTCGATTCATACAATCCACATGAACAATCCTATTCCGGATTATATCTTGAATCAGACTGTAATCAATTCGAACCAATTTACAATCTTGACATAACTTGGGATTCAAACATTAATCTGGTGCATAATCTTAGTCATAACCTTGATAATGATCACCAATTCATGCACAAATCGAAAATGGACTATAAATGCAATAATCGTGATTTCATTCCTGTTGGTAATCTGGAGAAAACATGGGATTCTAAGATTAATTATATCCCATGTGATGATGAATCTAGATTAGAATCGTCATCCATGAACACCGATTCAGTTGCCTTATCAATTGAAATTGATTATGATGCAGATGCATCATCGAATGAAACTGAATTTGACTTGTGTAATAAATCTGCAATCATTCAACGTAAAGTGATTGAGCATGAAGAGAAAACAGGAATAGATTTGGCAAAAATTGCAAAGCTCTGGCATGAGCCAGTAATTAGAAAATTGTATTATCTAGAAGTATATGGCATATTTTATGACTCTGATTCATCTGAGATTGATTTCGATTCAGAATCTGAAATCTCAGATGACCAGGGTTTCAAAAGATCTGATGCATTTTGGCATAGCACACCCAGGATTGAAAAGGGGTGCTACCTCATGAAATCGCTGATGTAGATATATATCGCACCAAAATGCTTATTAATGCCAAATGATATTTGCATTGAAATAAAATAACTAATTGTAGCAAGTAATTTTTAAAGTAGTTTAATTGAAATTGTAATCAGAATTAGGATTGTAATTTACAATTTAAGTGATCTATCGTGGATCTTTAGAAATGTAATTAAGAAGAATGAAAATTTATAACAGCTAAATGTTAAGTAGAAATATGTATCATAATTATATGCTGTGTTCAAGCTAAAAATTTTAGTTTTTACGAGTTCTTTCTTATTCTGCAACAAACTTATCAAGGGGGAACCTATCAACCATTTCTCCGAAAAGGTCCATTAAAACGTCTATCGCTCAATCTGTTGTTCATCTATTGGTTGGGCACCTTCATGACAATTACAACTTGATTGTACTTCTCAGTCATGAAAGTCGATCATCTATCTTGTTCAAGCTGCGTTAAAGCCGAGAGCCATTTTTGCTTAGCAACTGTATGGCCCTAATTTGCTTTCCAGTAGAATAGTTGAAAGGGTATGAGTGTGTGCTAGAAAGATAGCTTTTCAATGCAGTTTAACAATTGGTGGCTCCTAGAAGTTATCAAACTACTGTTTTTTTGCAAACACAACATTTGCTATCACCATCAAATAACCAATAACTGCGTATCTCGTGATAATCAATTTGATAGCAGTGAAATTATTCATATGACAATGTGTAGCGTAAGAAAGAAAGCAAATTTTAACAAAGTATCCTTATCATGGCAACAAGAATTTGTTAAACTCATGATGGAGGGTTATAAATGAGAGGTACTAAGAAACACGAGACACATATTTGCTTATAATGTCGTGATATAGAAGCACATGAAAAGTAACAAAAACGCGGGAAAAGCAATAATCAAAATGGTAGCCTTTAGAATGCATAATGGCGCATAAACAAAACAATAACAAAATATAAACTTGGCATCACTTCTAACAAAATTTGCCACAGGAAAGAGTTGTGGGAATCTAAAAATGGGTACACTCAAGTTCTTGAAAGATTTGATCTTATGTGAAAATTCTTTGGACAATGTTTGTATGTCTTTACTTCTGAAAACTGTAGGACGACTGACGAAGAGTTTCAATTTTATTCAATATGATTACTCTTTATTAAAAAACAATCCCCTCCTGTTCTTAATTATATTCAGAAGATTCTTTGAATTGAGGAGTAATGAAAAAGTTCTTTCAAAAAGAGTGAATTTAAAATTTTATTGCATAAAAAGTGTTGTTCTTATGGATTAGCCTCGTCTTGGTATTCCCTGACGTCATAATCCCCTATAAAAGCAACCACTCACAGCGTAACAGTATCAATTCATTGGTTAAAATAGATGAATTGGTTGCTTGCAACAAGTTGAAAACTTGCGAGTTTGCTTCAAATTGTTCTCAGTGACTTACTCGTACAAAAGTGGAAGTGTTACAGACACAAGTGGAAGTTCTTTCGTTTGCAAGACGATTATTTGACTGCCTAGAGAATTTCAAAGATGGGAAGTTATCTTTCAAAGAGGAGGCGACCTGACTTCGGTAAGAAAAAATTTCGTCCTTTATTCAACTTTAAATTAAGGTTTTCTTCCTAAATTTCTTTCCTTCTTTCGGTAGCTCTGAGATAATAGTACGTCAACAGTAAAGTCCCAATTTTTCATAATTTGTTGTAAACAGGTTTGGAAATGCAGGGGCACTTCAATCTTTTCAGAACACCTCCATCTTTACACTAACATTTTCACAAGATTCTACCGCCACTTTCACTCTTTAAGATTGTTTCAAAGCAGTATAAGTTGAAACCATTGCAAAGTTTTTCTCTTACTACGAAACAATTGTAATCGAATGAGGTTACACAACCTGCTAAATTGGAACGTGGAATTCGTTCTTCTCAGTCAATCGAAATCTTTATTTACGCGCGAACAAAAATATCAACATTTCCTCAACTTTACTTTCTATTGTACGCGGTAAGATTATATGCCATGCTGAAGTGGATATAGGAACGCAAATAAATAAAGTCTTTTCTGCATTATCACATTAAAATCTACTGTAAGATTATAGACTAGGGGAATACATGTTGATATCAGCTTAGCTAAAGTCACGAGTTTTAAAACTAAAAATTCTCTAAGCTCTACACAGACATTGATTCTTAAAAAATTTTAAGTTATCAACTTTGTAATCGCGCAGAACGCAAACCTTTTTTTCATTCTTAAACATCATTTAGCACACATATCTTCATTTAATTGAAAAGAAACCTATGTTGACTTCGCAAATACTATTCCCCGACAGCGGCGCTTTGGAGGAGCAAATGTTTTTCGATAATTTGCACTCAGATCTTGTCAAAGACTGATAATTACAGACAAAAACACAATAATCGCTCAAATCATATGCGAGATAGAGGTTCTGGATCATGCTATACTTATTTCATTGTATAATATGAACAGTATTTATTAATTGCCAGCAAGGTTAGTTTCAAAGCAGATCTGGTAAGTCCGCCATTATGGATCGGTTAATGTTGCTATGCAACAAGTGCCTAGTCACAGGGCGTTGTGCTTCATCGCAAGATGGCGGCATGCCTGATAGAATTTTTACTTTCCTTTCTGTAATACAATCTGGTCGAGAACCAATCGGCCTGAGAAAGTCACGAAAGATTAAAATATGTGCTTTTTTTAAGAATAGCAAAGGATGGCATTTTTTCTTGATAATTGATGCATTTTAAAATCAACCCTTTACAACCACTCATCAGTAATAAGATCTATAACTGGGTTCCACATTATGTTTACATCTTATAAAGAAAATAATGTAGTATATAGCTTATTATATAGGATATCTGTGTCGATAATTATATTATATATACATCTTGTATATTATCGTTGCGTTAGATCTAAGATGCACCTTCAATAATGTTAGAACTGCATATTACATATAAGTCCATCATGTTTGAATAGACGACACTTTATGATTCTCCTCTAAATTTTCATTCTTCAGATGTTCCATTTAGAAGAAAGAAGTGCTTTCGAAAAGGAAATCGGAGATCCTCAAATCAGATAAAATTAACCATTTGTAAATTCAAGCTAACAAGAGAGGACTACCGGTTTAAAGAATTCATCAGAAGTAAGTTCAAAGATTTCTAAATAAGATTGACTTCAAATGATAAACTAAGTTTGATTGCAGATTACAGCTTCAGTTTTCGCATCTTTACGTTATGCAAAAGCAATATAATTGATAAATGCATAAATCTTTTCTGCTTTAGAAAAGAGTTCAAATGCTACGATCCAAAGTCTTCGTCGACCAATAACAAAAGCAGCTTTCAAGGTATTCGACATTGTTCACCAATTTTGGATTCTTATATTTAAGATATCAGATGAAATGCCTAATATTGTAGTGAAGAAAATAGAATCATAATTCCATTGCATCAATACACGATTTACTGAACGTGTTCACAATAATATATCCAATAATTATCATTCACCACGTTATCATTTCATGCTGTTTTCTAATGAGGCCTACCAAATTACTCTTAGAAAATTCCAAAACAACCCGTTAATGAATTGCATCTGTTTAAAAATCCATCATTTTACAAGAAACGGGGAATCAATCTTACTTTTTACTTTCTAGAATGCATTTGACATTCAAGGTCAAGATTGTTACAGTTATGATCAACGTGTTATGCCAACTACCTACTTAACACAAGATTGCCAATCAAGAGTGCAGCGATGGCTCGATTCATACAATCCACATGAACAATCCTATTCCGGATTATATGTTGAATCAGACTGTAATCAATTCGAACCAATTTACAATCTTGACATAACTTGGAATTCAAACATTAATCTGGTGCATAATCTTAGTCATAACCTTGATAATGATCACCAATTCATGCACAAATCGAAAATGGACTATAAATGCAATAATCGTGATTTCATTCCTGTTCGTAACCTGGAGAAAACATGGGATTCTAAGATAAATTATATCCCATGTGATGATGAATCTAGATTAGAATCGTCATCCATGAACACCGATTCAGTTGCCTTATCAATTGAAATTGATTATGATGCAGATGCATCATCGAATGAAACTGAATTTGACTTGTGTAATAAATCTGCAATCATTCGACGTAAAGTGATTGAGCATGAAGAGAAAACAGGAATAGATTTGGCAAAAATTGCAAAGCTCTGGCATGAGCCAGTAATTAGAAAATTGTATTATCTAGAAGTATATGGCATATTTTATGACTCTGATTCATCTGAGATTGATTTCGATTCAGAATCTGAAATCTCAGATGACCAGGGTTTCAAAAGATCTGATGCATTTTGGCATAGCACACCCAGGATTGAAAAGGGGTGCTACCTCAAGAAATCGCTGATGTAGATATATATCGCACCAAAATGCTGATAAATGTCAAATAATATTTGCATTGAAATAAAATCACTAATTGTAGCAAGTAATTTTTAAAGTTGTATAATTGAAATTGTAATCACACTTAGGATTGTAATTTACTATTTAAGTGATATCTTTATAAACATAATTCAGTAGAATGAAAAAATTGATACCCGTTTAATGTAAGGTTAAAATGTGTATTCTAATGATATGCTCTGTTTAGCTAAAATTCGTGTTTTTACGAGTTCCTTTTTATTGTGTCGTTCGATAACAAACGAATCAAGGGGGATCTTGTAAACCATACCCCCGAAATTGTACCATACCCATGCTACTTATTGATAACCATTAGATAAGTCCCTGTTTTAAAATAACTTAACTTACCGTCAGTAGAAGGAACTTTCAAATTTTGGATTTCTTTCCAGAATTCCTTTGCTTTTTCTACTATCAATTGGCCAGCCGAAGGGAACTTGCTGAGCGAATCTGTCTTCTTGTGGACAACATGACCGTTTACATGATCATTTTCGACTGGTGCAGGACTGTTCAAAGACGATCTGCTCGAGGCACTGCTAGATCGGCTTGAGAGATCGCTTCCACGGCGGATGGGTCCACGAGCGTTGGTGCTACGACTTGAAGAGCATCCAGCTCCCATGCTTTAGGTTTATTTTGGCCTGAAGGAGATAAAGATAATAAATTCCATGAATATACAAAGATTAAATGTAATGTAATACCAATATATTACAATCCAGCAAAGAACATATATGATAAAATTAAATCTGTAGGGACCAACCAGTCCCGTTAAGAGGGGGTAGCTGGGGTAAACTCCCGGGGCCCGGGTCTCAAGTACGGCCTGCAAAAGTATTGCTAGCGCAAAAATGTAAACTCAATAGATTTCGTTGTTTGATTCAGTCATTAATTGATTCAGACGGGGGAGCTGAAAATATTTTACTGTAGCTAGAGTCTCCTCTTGTCATTGCACCGCTACACCTGCGCAAGGGCCGGTGCGGCCGTTGATAGCCCCAGGGCCCGAGCTGGCTCCCGACGGACCTGGAACCAACAGCATTCTATTCCTGCATCTATATGAAAATACTTTTAATATTTCAATTCGCACGTGTGCAGTAGAAGTCAATAAAAAGGTCAAGACATGCCAAAACTTTGTGATGAGGATGATAGCCAATAGATTACAAGTGCAAAAGACATAGGTCATATAGCCCTTTGATTAGTAATTTGTAACGTTTGCCTTCAACACAACATAGTGGGAAAAATGCAGGGGAATAATTACAGCTGAATAATTTAATTACCCTTACACAAAGTGATACATTTGTCATCTCCTCTTGTGAAACGACAAGATGGCGGGGTAATATCTGTGCTGTGAAGTGATACGTTCCCCATTCCGCTAGATTTACACTTGTCTTCTTGAAACATCCCAACCAGATGCTAACTCACAAACAGTAATAGAACGTGGGAGGGGAATGAGCGCCCACCGGCCTGGGATTCATGCATCGATTGACACACACGTGAGCAGTCCTGGGTCGGTTGCCATGGAAAAAAGGACGCGCAGAAAACAGGATCATGGCGTTTCTGACCTTGAAGGAGAAATGCGTTCTTAGAAGCCCCATAACAAGAAATCCATTTGCAATAGTAATCTTTTACAAGATAAATGAGACACAGTTCATTCCATTAAACTACCAATGCACACCAGCCGCACTTGCGAAGTAGCAAGGTCTGGATAAATTGTATAGATGCTAAAAGTATGCACGTAATGTACCTAAGGACGTGCAGTATTATCATAGATGAAGAGGACCTGCAAATACCTGTACTTGCTTGCTTTGAGTAACTTTTGTCATCCAGTCTGAGATAAGACTTGTCTTGCACTTTCTTGCAGTCAACTGGGAATAGAAGGCACAACAAGATAGATAAACAAGTTCGTGTAGGTATCTAATGCAAGGAATTGTTTATTTATGCTGCTAAGGTTACAAGAAAAGATGCATTGTGCTATTTGGTTCAATGTCTAACGAGAAATTCAATTGGAAGATTGATTGAGAATCAGGTTAATCCGCATTATATGCTTTTAATTGTGTGCACTGATTGCGTGCGGTGAAGCTAACAACATCAACAATAGCATTCAATCTTCCGACGTCATATTTAATAGAAATTACTATTCTTGTGTTAAACTCCTACCTCTTATTATTGCAATAATAAATTGAAATTCCACCTCATCCTGTTCAAAAATAATCACAAGAAAACACTTTCTCGATTTAGGCTTCAAGAGAGGTAAACCCAGTCTGGAGTCCACACAAAAAAAGATACCCTCCTCAATAATTCCCTTATGCCCCCGCTCCCCTCATTGAAAATGACTGTTCCATGAAAGTGCAAAGCATTGAACTGGGCACAGTTATAATATAGGCTATTTTTCGAGTGGCTTTTGCAACTGCTTCTTTGCTTTTGTGAAAATATTGCCAAGTATCCGATGTTTCCAACTCTGAGAAGCGCAAGATATTTAGCATGCATAATTCTTTTTCCTTTCTTCCCTGCAAGTTTTCAGTTTTGTAGAAAGAGAACAGTCACAGTTTTATTCAAAATACTGCAAAATATTGCGGAATATATCAAATGACCGCTTTGATTTCACAGCTCAGGGGTAGCCTTTTTGACAACTGCGTCACAAAGGCATGGAAATTTTTTTCAATATTCTTGTTCCATGTCGATTCAGTCGCCATCAACATTTTTTACTGAGAAAATCGGTCGTTCTCGTCGCTCACTGTCGATAATCTAGTCGCCTCGGCGTTTCTTCTCGGGAGTTTTAATGGTTCTTATCTTTCCCTGTCGCCAATGTGGTTTTTCTTTCATTTTCATTTCAGTTTCATTTCATTTTCATATCATTTTCATTTCATTTTCGTTTCATTTTCATTTCATTTTCATTTCATTTCATTTTCATTTCATTTTCATTTCATTTCATATTATTTAAACGTTAAAATCCCTTCCGGTGATAAACTTAATACAAAATCAGAAAATAAGTATCCAATTACTTTATTATATTACAAGGTATCTATATTTAAGGCTTATGCGTAAATGAAGAAAGGAAATTGCGTATCTAGAAATCGTAGCTGCTTCTCCAGGGTGCTGTGTTATCATTTCGATCAGTTTTTGATAAAGCTTTTGAAGGGTAGGAAGCTAATAATGGGGTGCAGAAAATTGTCGTTGTTTTGCGTAACGTGATAAGTAAGCACGTGGATTGTGAGGACGGGGAGAGTTAGAGAGGGAGAGAGATAAGTCAGCCATTTTTCCCCACATGGGATTCTCATAATTCGTCCCTTATCGTTCTCTTTCCGGAACTCGCACGCCACCCCCCCCCCCCTAGGATGCGATTATTTGGATTCGGTCTAGCGGGTTATAATAGAAATAACTAAAATTGACATCAAACTAAGAGATATTCACAGGAATATTGAAAAATTACTTAAAAAATGATCAGTTGTTCATTTGTTTACAATTGTATCCATGCAGTTAAATGCTCAAAGCCAAAAGTTTCCTTTCATGCAGTTATTGTCATGGTTCTGTGATGTTTATGACGTAATATGCTTCACTGCCACTACCACTGTTAACTCGGCCAGTAACCTGTGCATGTTTACTGCTGCTTGAAGAGCTTTCTTGATCACCATCATCATCTGTTTTGTTGCTGAATTCTGAGGCACTGCCAGCAAAATCAGCTGAAACCAGCACTCTGTTGTGTCCCTGACTTAGTGGCACCTAAAGATGAGCAAAAAAAAACTTTAAAATATTCCCGTTTCCCTAAATACTCCCTATACCCTTAAAATACCTACGGAGGTAATACTTAGCAAAAAGCACTTCGGCTAGAATTACTTCTCGGAAAATGGGGAGGACTTATCTTTTTAAGATCTGCTTCTAGACATTAGCAAAAATTCTTCGCTCAAACTATCAATTCTTGCACCTCCTTACAATATGAGCAAACGCCTTTGATTAAACTGTACAGCTGTATATTCACGGGGTTAATATTAGTTTGGCTGCGTTAAATAAAATCTGCCAAATTGATAAAAACTGCCTACTGAAAGACATGTATATTCAGCTAGTGAAAACGTTTTATTTAACGGGCAACAGTTATATTTATATTTCATAAAAGAAACTGATTAATAGTCATGAATCTGGAAAACCATTTCGGTTCACTGGTGTACGGTTTTCCTCAATTTCATCATTCTGCATTTCACTTTCACGCCTTCTTCCGTTCAATTCTTCCTGCCTTTCTAGCACCACACATGGATTTTGAGTTATAATATTGATTAGTATTGTACAAAAACCTAAGCAAAATAAATTGCAAAATCAATTAAGACCATCACAAATTACCTCCCAGCCAACGAACACTCCTTTTGGGTACGATGATGTAACATCAAATTTGAGGCCTCCCTGCGATCCAATGAGAGCAGCGTCTCTTTTTCTTGCAGCAAAAAACCCGGCTTGGATCGAGCCTTCTGCGAGCACTTTTTTTGTTTTAGGGTTGATAATTGGGGGTAGTTTCTTTGGAATGATGGGCTGTGGATTGTCCAGCTGAGCATTCTCCTTGAAAATCCCGACGATTTTTCCATGTGTTGCGTGTACATCAATCAGTCTCATATCTTCGTTGGTATCGTTAATGATAACCATGACTCCAGCTGCATTCTTGGTCATGTAAATAAACAGAGGGACAAGAATGGCTAAGATAACGATGGTTATGCCAAGCTTGATCACGTTCACTCCGACCTCCATAACCCCTGACAGCACAGCATATGCTTCAGTTGCTTCTGATAGCTCAGATAGGGTTGCAATAATCCTCCAGACTGCTGTTAAACCGTAGAATCCAACACCCCAGAGACCAGCCTCCATGAAGGTCTTCACTAAGTACCGCGTACTATCGTTCTGCATGACTTGGAAGTTTCGGATAAGATTGCAAATTAAGGCTTTGATACGATCCCCTTTAGCGTCCTGATATTCTTTAGTTTGTTTTGCCGTCCAGCCCCAAACAACATACGGCGCAGCGTCTCCAGGAATTGGTGCTAGCGGAGTTTCTGTATCAGCGAGGGCAAATAGATCATATTGCCTTATGTTTCCTATACGAAATAACCAGGGAAAGGCTTCAGAAAAGTACACGTTGTGGAGGGAGACAAAGAATACATTATGCAGGTTGGACACATAATCTAAATTTGGTAAAGATTAATAGACTATCATCATGGTTTTATCTGGTGATCTAAGCATTTGTAATCAAATTTTGTTGGTTGCTCTGGAGTATGAAAGACAGTTAGCTTACTGCGCCACCAGCGCTGCGGGAACGGAATCTTTGGAGAAGGCGCATATATAGGGGTATATCCCCATCACTGCGCAGCCACACTCGCAGTCCTCTGCCCCGCAGCGCATGTTGCGCAGCACGCTCTCTTTTCTACCGCGACATCCTAAAGCAAAATTGTAGTATACCTCTGTCGATAGCGAGTCTCATCCGTAGTAATGAATAAGGTTATCAGAACTTTTACACGGCTACGCAGGGGACTCTCTATTAAGGCAAAAAGTGATGCCTCTTTCCTGATTAAAAATCGAGTATTTTGCTCACCATTATCATCAAGAAGATTCATAGTTTTTGCCATATTCACTTCTTCTTCACTCAATTCGTCTCTGATTTTCTGAAGACGTTCATGAGCCTTTTTTAAGGCTTCTTCCTTTTCTTCATTGCTTCCTTCAGCAGCCTTTTTCCAATCGATTCCACTATATTCTTTTTCATGGTTAATTATGTCTTCAATTACTTCATCTGCGGTTTTTCCTATAAAGAATAAACCACAGTCTTATACACTAATTTTTCACTGGATAAAAGTGCAAGTCAGAAAACGTTCCTGGACTTCAGACAAATCTAGAGATAAATGCAACATCCGTGAAAATGCAAAAAATTCTATATTTCAGGAGTTATTTTAGGTATATAAAGCTCATTACTGTACAAGGGGGTATAACACCACACTTTGTCAAGACATCCAGGATCATTTCACTTAGGCAAATGCATAGTCAATATATAAAAGAAGCATCAAAATAGTTTATTATTGACTGTCTTTCTAACCAACTAATCGTTGGCCGTATATTTAAAACCCATTCCAGATGCACTACCTGGACAAACGTATTGCAAATAATTCTGAGATTTTAGATGAATTCTGTGAAACGCTGCCCTTTGAATATAAAGCAATTCGAACCTCGAGTTACGTCGGGGATTTTAATATCTTTTATTTCATTCCAGAATTCCTCTGCCTTTTGTCTGAGGTGTTCAGATGGAGAGATTATGTCTGGTTGCCTTGAAGTAGTTGGCTTGTTGCTGCCATTGCCGTTGCTGGATCGAGATGATCCAGTGCCCATTTTTCTCTCTTCCTTGCTTATTCACCTATAGACAAGAAGCAATAATCAGTTCAGTTGAGCTAAATTCAGTATTATAATTAAGAGGGGATGCCTGCTCTGCCTCAATCCGTCATACATTAGCATATGTATCAATTATGCCAACCTCATTTTCATTCTTATATAAGCTAATCGCTTTATTGATAGTCGGCCAGTGCTTAACCTCTACATGTGTCACAGGACCCCGTTTGCAGCAAAGGGAGCAAAATCTCAAAAAATTAGGGTAATATGGTAAAAAAAAGAAAATGAAGATCTTTTCTGTAAACACGTACTCGTCCTACTGCAGGCGACCATGATCAAAAATTTAAAATCATCCCAGTGCAATCAAAAATAGGCTACATACTACAGCAAAGCAGAACGTACATCACATAACATAGAATACTGTCCTTCCAGAGGTTGCTGTTTACTCTTCAGTTTTTTGGGCCACCACGTTTTTATCAATAAATTTGCCTACTCGACACCACCAAGGTATGTTTATCCTTTTAGCTTGAAATGTTTCACATCATGTTGTGCCGTAGAAAATAACAACCATCAAAATTTGCGCCCCTCTCCACATTTCAAATCTCATCTGGGGCCCTGTGTTGCATTGACATTTAAACCCAGATAAACTTTGAGCAGGACTGGTTATTAGTATAATACCGGTTGAAAACAAAAAATTTAGTTAAAAAAAGTAAATATGATTATGAATGTTGGCCATTGATCATAATGGCACTAGTATATGGTTCTATTTGCAAAAAATACCGATTTAACAAGAGATTTATAGGACAATTTCTTAACCCAAGCATTAGTGTTAATATTGTCTGGTTGTTTGATGTTTCTTGGGCACACGTTAACAGTTATATTGGAACAACAAGTTCTCCTCGTAACGGCCTGCTAGATCCTTTTCATATCAACAACATTATGGAAACGGCAGACTATAAAGCGGGATTACTAAATGATGAATCGTGTCTTTCTACTAACGTGCTTTTACCGTAGCTGTTACCTACCCTATTACCAACTTAAAACAACGCAGCAAAAAAAGATAATTAGAAAACGAAATGAAAGCAAGAGAGAAAGAATGCCTCTTACCTTGAAATTTCTTTGAATGTTTTAGTAAATTACCGATGTAATATACTCCGGTAACACCTCTTACTATTAGCCAAATAGAGTAAGCCTTGCACTGTATAGCTGAAATAAATATTATACCAAAAAACTGCCTTATGAAGATGTGTTCATAGTACAGGGGATTATGTTTATTTACAAAGTCATGGTTGCTAGGAAAAGTCCCATTCAATCTGGCTTCCTATCAATGAAAAGAAAACTTGATCATTAAAACAATTAGCCCGTCTCTAACTGCTTTATCTAATTATGATGCCGTGTGGAGCAGATCAATGGCAAGTACAAGAAATGAAGAGAAAAGGCTCATTTGCATCTTAATAGAAGCGTATTGACTCCAAACACAATTCGCAAGATTTGGGAAACAATGGGTTTAGATCATCTCTGGTAGCCATAACAACGACATGACCTCTAGTGACTCGCAACAACAGCAACCCAATGCGTGGGGCAAGTCGCGGACCGCTGCATCACTGTTCTACTCTCTTCTTCCTTAGCAACGCGAGAAAAGGAGGCAGCACTAAGCCCTAAAACGAGGCCAGAATAGTGAGGGTCTTTGATGTGCTGCCTTTCAGATCTAACTTTAAAATTCTTCTTTTCATGAAAATAGTTTTACTTCAATCCTATGCAGTGAAAAGAATGGCTTTATCATATGCAGATGGGGTTCCTCATTAATGTAGGATAGTTTAGTTTCCACTGCTTCAACAGATTGCTTGCTGTGGTTATAGCAACGGGTGCAGCATTTCGTTATTAATAGCATCGTTGAAAAGATGCATGCAGACATGTTTTGAAACAGAGCAAGGTTTGGAATGTGGTAAATTGAAAAGGATGCTGTTTTAATATAAAATGTTTCTTGTTGCCATGGTCACTATAGTCCTAAGCAGCGTTGAATATTTATTGGTTGCTGTGGTACCCACACAGCAAATGCATTGCAACGCAATTTTTGTGTTTACATTTTCTTATCTTCTAAAGAAGCATGATAAAACTAACGTCCAACGTCCTCTTTCTTCAACGAGGGGAGAGCCTTGATCTAAAAAGGTACTCTTTTCTGAAATATCACGATATGATTCATACTCTGTTTTGAGATTGGCTGACTGCAAGTTATGATGCTCCTTCCATGTGGATTCCTGGTTCCATTCTCGAGGGAAAAGTGGGATTAGCCAAACATAAATGTTAGCGTAAATTTGGGCACAGTTAGATAAGGTTTAAAAATCAAGGTCTATTTGGATCCCATGAGCCCCAGACCCAATTAAAAGCCACAAACCCTTATAATATAATGACGGTCTTCTTTCCCCTATACCTAATTCTGTCTTGAAAATCTTTTCAGCAAGAAGAGTTTACATAAAGTTTGTCGGTCAGCAAACAGTAGGAACAATTTTGTTCTAATTTCCGGTCGGAAAGTACGGTAGGTCAGTTTCGGCCCAGGAACTTTCCGTTCAGAGAGATTTTTGATCGGAGACCTGTCTGGGCTTTTTCTTGAACTTTGACGGAAAATTATAAAAATAATAATTTCTTTGTTTAAGGTCGTCCCTTCTGCTAGCTAAAGGAATAATTGAAGCCAACCAGAATACCTTAATCGGATGTGCGGCTCGGGTATGAAAATGGAAGCAAATGAGAAGATACAATGCAGACACAAAAAATAACATTATTTCATGAAATAAAGGCCTTAAGAATTCATAGAAGAACGTGAAAAGCTTATGCTCAGTTTAATGAAATGCCCGTGTTAAGCAAAGTGTACTTATCGACAAAATCTCCAACTTTGTGACTATCTAGTGTTTTCACAGCTTTCCAGTAAAGACTTCCAATTGCTTCTACCGCCATATCTTCTTGTTTAAGTTCAAATTTGATAGAGTCTAGCCAACAGTCTGCAAGAACAAACGCAAGTGTTTGGCATCGCAGAACAACGAAGCAAATAGAATGCTCGCATAATGAAGATAGATGTAGAGGAAAGTCTCCCTCAGAATTTTATTATCTTTTGCCTTGGAACTTTTCCAAAAATACTGACCCCTATTGAGAAACTACACAGTAACTTAGGGCAGATGTAGAGCCAGGTGCAAGTGTCAAAAAGGGAGTACATGTTTCCTTACCTTTTCTCATCAGGCATCCCTAGGCCTAGTTAGCACCAGTGGCAATTGTTGTTATAATAAACTTGATTAGCCTGACATGGAATCGTTCCTTAATATCTAGGTTGCAACCTTTACAAATACAAATGAATCTAGAATGGTCAACCTTAAGTAGGCTGGGAAGCCCCAGATGTTCAGACACGGAGCTCTATAAATCGTCGTCTTCCTTAGTAAACTCTGGTGCCCTCTGGCAGAAAGGAAACTTAATATTCTGGTTCTTACTATTCTAAAGATCCCTTTAATTTAACATGCGAAAGTTACTTAGAGTGCCATACCTATGAAATCCTTTCCAAAATTATCAACAGCTGTTTCATGTAAGCGTCGAATTCTCTTGGAGCTTGGGGTTTCCTGAAAAAACGAGTAATAAAAGATCATTAAAAATTCAGATTCACAATTAATTAAGGCATTTTGGACAGGGGTAGACAGAAGTACCAAATCTGTCACTCAGATGTCTTCATATTCTTTAGAACGAATGTTTCCAACTTTTTTGGAATATATCCTTTCTTCCATGCCATCCGATGTCATAATCTATATGCATCATCTTGCATCTTACATCATTCTTTATTGTCACAGATTAGAAATATCCATAGCACATTTATTTTTAACACATTACCTGGGAACTCCTTGTTTGTACTTACGTTAGTGCGTTGCTTTTCTGCAAATAGATATAAGGAGAAACGAGATGAATGTTGATTCAATACTGTGAGAAACCTAAGAAACTGCACACCTGTTTATCTTCGCATTCTATAGCTTGCTGCACCAGTTCTTGAGTGATAGGAAACACTTGCTTTAATCTGAATCAAAATGCAGAATTAAAAGCTTTTTCATTCAGTAGTAATGTCTTGGTTTTCAGCCCTCTTAAAATAAACGCCCGAAGAGTAATGATGTCACGAGGCGTCATCTCACATGAAATAGACGCCATATGAATGCATCATGTCATAAGAATAATAATGACAATAAAACAATTAATAATGACGTAGTGTCATTAGAATATAAAACGTAAGATATTAATACATAAGGTAATAACTGTCTGCAATTGTATAGAGTGACTGTGGATTTTGCCTGATCAGATAAAACTGGTTGCATGTGTTTCTGTGTTTGACTCAAGTTCCAAGAATAAATAAAAGGCATACTTAAACGAAGAAGATCAAATGAAAGTCAATGAAGAAAATAAAAGCTTGTATTTGATTCAAAAAATCAAATTAAAGAGCACGGAAATTTTATAAAGTTGAGGTCATCCTTGGATCTTGATCCTTCAATTTAAAGTAGAATAAATAGCAACTAGACGATAAAATACAATGAAAACATCAACAGAGCTTAGTTCGTCAACATGATACAGAAAAGTTGATTAAGAAACAAGCCTAAATTCATACCTCTTGAACAATTTTCTGTACTCTTTGATTCCTTTTGTATCAAATATCCATTGTAAATACTTAAGTCTACCCATTTCGGCAACATTTTTGGTTGATGACAGGGATTTCTGTAACAGAAAAATACTTGAAAAGTTTCCATCCCTTATAATCTTCCCTCATGCACCGAAACATTTTTCCTGTATTTATCACTTTATTCTAAACTCCATATCAAAGAGACGCCTTCCTTGTTGCGTATTAGAAACAAAATTATTAATTCGAAAATAGACAAATTACTAAATAAAAGAAACAATACCTCAAAAATGCTAACAGCGTCTGCAGGATTCTTTTCAACAACGACATTCATCCAAAGTTCCCAAAGCGAAGTAGAATCCTAAAAAATTCAAATCGTGCAACAGTGTGAGCCTGTTGTCTACTGAAGCCTTAAAAGACCTATTGAGGGGGGGGGGGCAATAGACAGATGTATTAATAACGGCAATATAACTTTGGCCTTGTATAACTGTTCTGCCTTCACGGCATTGACTATCGGGACAGCAAGTAGATAATTTCCAATTTTCATAGCTTTGATTTTAAATAAAGATTGCTGGCCTTTTAGCTGCAGACCATTGAATCTATGAAGGTATATAATTCAGCAGCGGCTGGATTACAAATACTTTTATGGATAACAAGCGTTGTAAAGACTTTCAACACATAGGCAGTACACAGTATAGTTTATGCAGCGAGCAAGATTTTACCATTGATCCAAGTTTTTGTATGCACTTCTCGAATTGAGAATTCAAGCCCTCCCAATCATCTGTAAAATAAACAATGCATTAAAGATAAATCTCGCTATCTATAGAATAAGGAATAAAGAATATCTGAAACCAGAAAAATGTCATTGTCGAACCCTTTAAAATCAAGAAAAAGTGGTTTTTGCACTTAGATTTACGTAAGTTTGACTATACCTGTTATTTGGACTAAAACAGCAAGATACCGTTCACAGAGTGTAGGTGATGAAACAGCATCGACAGCCTTTGACAAGATTTCCACGAAGCCTTGTTCGTCATCAAGATTGAGTAACAACTCACTCTGGAACGTACAAATGAAAAATTGAAGAGTTTTCTGAAGGTTAAGAGCTTACATTTGCAACAAGTAAAAGTAAAAAAAACATCAAAAATATCAAGAGCATTATCCAATGCTCATAGATGTCATCTTTCGTTACAAAAAGATCTTAATAACTTGGCCTTATGCCCCCAAGTGAACAAACATGTGCCTTTTCTTTAACCATGTTCGTTTTTAATTCATTCAAACATTATCCAATAGGTTGAGAAACATTGCAAGTGTTGTCTCGCTAATTCCACCGAAAAATTTCTTGTCCTAACATCTTCGATCCCTTTCAACGTTTCTAAAAACTTACTTTTATGACGCATATCGTTAAAAAAAATTAATTTCTCCATCTCAGTGAACCACAAAAGCATATCAAAATAAGCGCCCATTAAAAATAACATTCTTCCCTTACCCATGCAAGGAACATCTGTTCTGTGACCAATTCACATCCATCTGCGCTGTTTAGAATAGCCAAAACTATCCTCAATCGCTGAAAAACAATTATTTGATTGATTAAGAAGTGACTAGAATAAAGATGTACTATCAGGCGCAACAATGAAGGCGTCAACAAATTTCCAGAGTAAATACTCCTTGATTCGAGTAGTCTACATGACATAAAAAGAGCTACATGTTTCCTAATGCTAAATATTAATTAGGCTAGCTTATTCTGATTCAATAACTTTTAAAGAGATTTTTCAATTTCCCCATCCTGTTAAGTGCTTTTGTATTAGCCTCATTTTCCAAACGAGACCTCATGTGGAGGGGAAACGGCGGTTGCCGGAAATCATTGCTCTATAAAAAATGGATCGAGCAACCTATTGTTTTAGATCCTAACTTTTTGAAGCCCTTTTTGGAGATCAGTGCCTAAAAAGGAACCAGAAAGGAATCAAATGAATTCACAAAAAATTGACTTAAATAAAAAATTGATTTTTGCAGCAAATATTGCTGGACACGTTTATTGCGTCGTAAGTGAAGTCATCTAAAATAACTTATAATAATTGATTGCAATGAAATGGTTACCCTTGCAGTTTGATCAGCAGTTGCCTTCTCTTCTTTCGCCATCTCCAAAAATGTTTGAAGATATGATTCATAAAAGGTACCTAAAACGAATTGAAATCACAGCATTACTGTAATGTAAAACTCAACCAAGAATCCGTTACTAGCAAAATGCTATTTACACATAATTGCATTGAAACTTTGCACACAGCATACAATTCATCAAAAAAGAGTACAGTATCTTCTTCCGGCTTGGACATGCCTTGAACCTGCGAACTTCAGCTATGTCTCAATGTCCTTAATGAAACAGGAAATGTTGTCTATGCGGTAGGGTACTTTAGGCTGGGAAGAATATCCCTTCAAAGACAGATAAGAGATATTTTAAATTCAATGACTGGCTGCTGAATCGAAGTCTGTAACTTAGTAGCTTAGTGCTTAGAGCATTTGCTAACCGAGTTAAGCAGGTCTGAGCCCAGTTCTGTCGTTCATATTATTTTTTCGATCTAAAAAATTTATCCAATTAATTTGGTTTACATAAACAATATCCTTAAATACCTGTTTGAAATTTCTTTGCCCCTTCATCGAAAAGCTCTTGGCAACTCTCCTCAGCTTTTTGGCAGTCTTCATCTAACAACGATATGAATAATTACCAAAACAGATCTAATTCGCTCTAAATCAAAATGCCCTATTAATATTATCTTGCAGTAATACTGCTATAAGGTGTCTTGTGTTACTGCTATTTATGCTATAGGTTTAAGGCAATTATCAATATTCACGTATTATGAAATATCAAGAAAATATGTTCGTCGTTATCTCTGCTTCTTGGCTAGATTTTAGTTTCCTGCCAACACTTTAATCAGTTCAAAATCATTGTGCAGTTGCAAACTTTAAACATCTCACAGTAAACACGTACACCTTATTTTGCAGAGCCATCTTCTCCTGTCAGTGATTCCTTTATGTGACCCACTTTTTTTATAAATAACAATAAACAATATTCTATATACCTGGAACTTCAGCGCCATTCGTTACTCTGGCTTTAAGCACATCAACAGGTCTTCGTGCCACTGCACAATACGCTTCTTCGTTATCTGGAAAATCTTTCATTAATCTTAAAAAGATGAAAACATTTACAAGATTCAAAACAACAATGGTATGAAACATAGCAAAGATATTTTGAGTTGAAAGGCAAATGCAAGATAAAATCTTTATTGAGCCTTTCGTTAGTTTCATAAGTACAATTTTCTTATGGTTGTATTCAGCGTTAAACTCTGAGTAACAACGTTGAAGCCTCGCTCTACCTACAATATCGAATTCACATTTGACTTGCATTTGACTTGCATCTAGAAACTAGACATCACGGGTAGCCTCTCGTATTCCGCTTTCATGTATCAAAGCCTTCAAACTACTGATTATTTTTACCTAGAACACCGATTTTATTTAATTTAATTGCTCTCATTGATGAATTTAAACAAACTAACCCTTCATATATCTCATTCTGATTTTCCTCAGTGTCTGGAAACAAACGATAAATGGAGAGGAAATCGACACGAAGAGATACATCATCTGAAAAAGAACGTAGAAATTAATCAAATGGTCACAAATAAATTAATCAAGTACTCCATCAATCAATCAATCAATCAATCAATCAATCAATCAATCAATCAATCAATCAATCAATCAATCAATCAATCAATCAATCAATCAATTAATCATTAATCAAATAAGTCGTGTTGAAGGATTATGACATAATGTAAATGATATTGAAAGCTGAGCAAAAGGCAAATAAAACTATAAGGATTTGAAGTAAAAATAGTTCATCTGACTTTTGATAATTTTGACAACAAAAATACAATAACAGAGACATAAGATTTGTCTTGCATACCTGGAAAAGCTTTAATAGCATTGTTGTATACAATACTAGCTGTTTTGTTTGCAAGAAAAAGTTTAGATGAAGCACCGCTTTCGATCTACAATAGTATAGAGTCGCAACAATGTTATTCTGAATAGGAAAATAAACTTATTCTGGCGTGTAATGCCCAAGAATTAACTGGTACCAGTTTACTTCAAATTATGTGTTTCAGTCTTCAAAGTAAAATTGACAATGGCCTGTTGGTCTAGTGGTATGATTCTCGCTTAGGGTGCGAGAGGTCCCGGGTTCAACTCCCGGACAGGCCCTTTATTGGGCTTTAAAGGCGTATGTTAAAATACAGGTCTGGCTTACACTTTCTAAAGCCCGGCCAACGCTTAGACGCACATCTTAAGTGATGTTTTCCAGGGCTCTGCGTAGGAGATATTGCGATAGCTATCGTTCAACTTCATTTTATTTTATCGGGTAATGAACAAAAGGTGAACAGAGAGACATTATCAGTTGCAGTTCGAAAACTATCTACGCAAATCAGGGATTAATATCGACAGATTTCAAAACTTCTAAAAGAAAGGAAAACCTTACATGGTACTTAGCGTGCAATACACAGAGACTGTCATGATGGATTTTGGCAACTGAATGTGATTAACAGTGTAGATAATTGAGAAATAAATTATGTTTTGTACATCAGAAAGTTGTTTAAAGAAGCACTAGGAATACATAAGGATTATCATGTTTAACACAAACCTCCTCAGCTTCAGTTGATAAACTCAAAGTGGCCTTCCTCTTTTTTATCTGTAAAATATTTCGAATTCATAAGGATATCAGTGTTTTAATACGCCCGTATTTAAAATAATCTTACTTCATAACTTATTCTCTGGCTTTAAGGCGCACTACAGATGAAAGAACATAACCCTTTATTTGGTTCTCAAACAATTTTCATTATATTTCCATGTCTCGAACCATGAAAAAGCAACAACAGTGCTACAATAATGCCAAACAAAGTAGTAACTTGCGATGCACTTATGTGAAACAATGTATTGGTACAGCGTTGGCGAGTACTGGCTATTTGATGCACTTTTTTTGATACATTTCTAGCAACATAATGCGCTGATAGATGGTCATCAATCATGCTTACATGCCCTAATCCTGTACAATTTTAAAGATGGTAATTCGCAACTTTTGTTGATAAATGTGCACAGCTTCACAAAAAAGGAATCCAATTGTGGCGTTTTAGTTCGTGCACAGTATCACATGACATATCGAATGAAGAATGATGAAGGAATGCATCTTTCACATATATAGTGTTGAAATTTCACAAAAAACGTCATATTTCCAGCATTAACCATAAAATTTCACTAGAAACATCATCTTTATGACTGCCCACACTAGTTACTTTCAAAACATCGACACTTGCAACAAATGTTTTAACATTCATACCTTATCAACGTGCATCAATTCCAATCTAAAATACTAATGGGAGTATTATATCACAAAATATTAGTGACAAATGAATTGTATATCAATGCATGGTCAAAACTATTTCTGAAGGATAAGAACTCACATTAAACTCCCAAATAAAAACAACAGATGGAGTATACTCTATAATTGCAATATGTTGCATTGATCATATAAAAATATAAAAGAGATATGTCCTACAAATGAAGGCGCAAGCAATTGCAGCTCTGTTTCCTTTTGAGAATTACTTGAACAGATGTATGGTTTTCAGTACGTTACATATGCTACATAAATCGTTCTTTCTGAATGAAAAAAGGTTAATAAAAGATAGAGAGCATAGCTGAAAATTATGATGTTATCTTCAGTGTTTCTGTGTTGAATTTGGCCATGACAAAAGTTAAATCTTAACGTAGATTTTTGAAATGGATAGAATTGATATCTGGCTACGGAGCTAGATTGTTGTTTCAAAAAAGCTTTGATTGCTTACCTCAAGCCAAAGAATTTTCGATTCAGGATTAAGGCGAAGAGATTTCTGCATTAGCGTTCTAAAACAAAATTTTAGAGCAGATGAGAAGCGAATTCAGACAACGCCTTGCAGATTGCGATGCTACTTTTTCAAAAAGAGAATCATGAACTAAAGATATTTCTTCTTTGATTTAAGTCAGGTCTAGAGAAGTGAGCATTTGGATCATCATAGGTCCAAATAAAAGCGTTTACAACTAGCTACATAATATCGAGCCTCTCCGTACAGATTCTTGCAGTCGCGCGATCGGAAATCCCGCGGATTTCGAATTGAGGCGCGATTTACCTCCACAGTTTTTTTGCTCGTTTTACGTGTTATACACACTAAAAAATGAAGAGGCATCTTCTTTGAAGCAAATGTGGAAGTAAAAGATGTCATAATGCACCGTTCAAATCGCAAAATTTCAGGGCAAAACATGGATCTCTACTGAAACGCGTAATGAAACGTGGACCTCACTTCATCGAAACGTGTGCCTTAATAAATGGAGAGGTCTCTAATATAGAGATATTGAGCGTTTATATGAATGACAAGATTTTCTATAATTGAACTTCCAAGTCATCTGGTATACACAACTTTAAATACAAAACCTTACCTTGCGTTATCTATGCTACAATTATCCTCAAATTCCCATTTTGCAGCCATTATCCAAACACCTTAAATGGGCAAAGAATAGGGTATTTTAAATCAATCCCCTATTAACTTCTTTTAATCTTAAGTCCCTTTTTTGCTTAGCTGCATCAAATTAAATTCAAATCATGCAATGAAATGGCTTGGCAATAAAAAAATAAAATAAAATTTTAAGACTGGACAAGAAAAGGAATAAGAAGCATTCAAAGTTTCACTTTTCATGAAATACTGAGATTTTCAAAAATCAGACTTCTTGGCAGCACTTTTAGTATTAATTTGCTATATTCTATAATTTTATTTGAGATTTTTTGCAAATAAGATTGAAACCTGTTTGACTTAATAGACGCCACACCAATTTTAGTTTAGCATTTTGATGGTTTTCTTCAATCTATGGGAAGCTTTTTCAAATGATATCAGTTGCTGTCCTTTTCAATTGCTGTGCTTTATCAAATTAATTCCTTCCTGGATAATGGTGTTATAGTCAGAATAACCTGTTGGGTAACAGCCTAATTAAGTATTTTCTTGAATTTTCAGATCATAAAGGTTGCATGAAATCAAATATAATTGTTCCAAAATAATTGCACAGATTTTACTTACTAGGATTCTGTGAATGGAGCTGCATCAATCTGCCAAGTGCTCTTCCAAGAGAAGTATTGCTGCCCTAAAAATATTACAATCCATAGAACCTTTTATTCAATCATATGTTGGCTAGGCCAGATGAGTTAATCAATGGCCTAAAGGCTGGGATCATTAGACTAGGACATCTTAAGTTTAAGGTGATGTTTAAGGTGGCACAACTTAGCACCCTTCCAGCTGAACCATAGGCACCTTAACTAAATCATAGTTTACCATTGTATTTTTGAAATATTTGCCATGAATAAAAAATCATTCACTTGATCATTTGCACTAGACAAAACATCAAATGTATTCATGATATTCAATTATAAAATATACAAACACAGTACCCAATTGCACTGAACAGATGAATCAAAAGAAACTTGATTCAATGTAGACTTAAACCTTATGACCAGAATGCAGAACAGTACCCTACAATAGCTGTTATCAGCTCTCAAAATGGTTGATCACACAAAATAGTTAAATACAACATCAACCAATATCTATAAACAACATACCATCTCCTTGCAGAAGTCAATATACTGCAGCCACAGCTTCAAATCATTCTTGACAAAGAAATGTCCACATGTAAGACATTATATAAATCAGTAGAAATGTGATCTTTATCAAAATTATATGTCTAAACTTCTATGAACCCTGCCAAACATGTCTTCTACCAACCATAAATTAAGCATTGGAGAATGGTATCATCAGAAAAATTGCTGTTATTCATTATCTTAATAGGAACAATAAGCAGGTAAAAATTTAATTATGCTAGATTATTTCTTTGCCTTTAATATAATTTCTTTCACTTCTAAGTCCTTAAAAGTCAGCTTTTTATTGTCAAAGATGAGAAAAAACATGCCAGATACGCAAGGACATAATGAAAGGCAACTTACCCCAAACTTTTTCAAAGCTTTCTAAAAAAGACAAGAGATTTGGTGTTACGAAGTTGTGATTATCATCTATATTTATAAAGGGAATCAAATGTCAGCTGAAGCTAAAAGTTGGCTTAATATGGTTTATCGTTAAATTGAATAAAATGAGACATTCTTCTCTTTACCAATTATAAGACTTTTGTGAGCGATGTAAAATTAATATATTGATTGTAAAGGTTGCTATAACATTTGAGAGTATCAAAATTTGAGAAACAATCTTCCTTGCTACCTTCATCTTGTAATAAACAAATTTTATTTTTAACATCAAAGTATTTAAAGTTCTTTTCAGATAAGCCTTGCATTTATTAGTAGATTTAAAAAACTTACTTGAAATATGTGATGTATTCTTTTACTTATTCCAGCTTCTGCAGCAGTGTACTGTTTATGACGCAGGCCAAGTTTCTAGATGAATCAAACAATTAAACTATTATCCACAAGTATCTGAAGACAAAGAATCTACACTTCACCCAGGCTTAAGGCAATAAATGCAGGGAAAGAAACAACAAATTTGTACACAAGAAACATCAAAAGCATTCAGAATAGGTTTTTTGTCCTGTTAACTTAGATTCTAAATCACTATACCTGCAGTCTCTTTTTTCGTAGCTTATCAACATTAAGCTCATACTGAAAAAGAAATATATAAAACATATAAATTCATTGCTTTACTTTATCATATTTACAAATAATTAGCTGGAATTGTAATCATTAAAGTCATCTTCAACTTGAAAAACATCAAAAGTTTTTATATCTAAAAGTTCAAAAACTCTTCAAATAGCTCAGAAGGTTTTTTTAATTATTAGGTTAACTAAAACTTCTAAAATCTAAAACAAAAGGAGAATCAAACAAGCAACCAAACCTGCAAATATTTCAAAAAATCTTCTTTTTCCACAACACGTTTTTGAAGCTTGTATTCCATTTCAGTTCTCTTTTTAATTATTATCCTATGAGAAAGTTTAAAACGCAAGTATTATCGACAATTTAGTATCTCTGTTATAGAATAATTAAGTGATCTGGGAAAATTTTTCAACATTATTTGGTGCGTTTTCAGTGCAATACTGCACAATAGCAAAAAATTTCCTGCCATATCCTGGGCATCAACTTCCATATGATATGCATTCCATAGTTCACACGAAGGAATGTACTGTTGTCATGTACCCATGAGGGGATTGTACTTTCATGTATCAACTCCCATATGATTTGCATTTCATAGTTCTCATGTACTGTTGTCCTACGAGTTCCCCCTTCCCTTTCCCTTTTTTTCCCTTTACATCGACATAACCTTCTGTAATGAAGGTGTCAATTATTTATGTAGAAGTGGAAGAAGCAGAATATCATCATGCATGATAATATGAGGGAACAATAAATTGAATAAAGATACCTTAGCTCGTGTCTTTCAAATATTCCTTGCTTTTCCAGATCTTCCAGCTCTGGAAGCATACTCTCGAGGTTTTGATACACATATTCTGCCATCGTTTAACAGATGTGAGCTTTCTTAAATACTTAATCAACTAAAAACAACCCTTTCGATATTTGAACGCTTTGGCAGAAGACGGCTTCGTGCATGTGTGAACACAACATTATGGAATGGCCTCAGCATTGGAATGAGGCTGAATTGAACATTGTAACTTTCACAAATGAACGAATCGATGTGACTGCAGCAAAATAATTATATTTGAGAATTTATACAAATTATTTAACGTTATACTGGACATAAGACTGAAATCGTGATGGCGTGTCGATGTTTCTTGAGATCAACATATCTGCAAAGCTTTTTCACGCGTAGTATTCAAATGGGCGGCAGTCGTGCCGCTAGGCCTAGTCGAAAATGTTACATAATAAAGAACTCCAGTTCATGTCCTTCCTGGGGAAATTCGAATTCACGAAAAATCTTGGCATTTGGGCTGATACCACTTTCTAAACCAAACTTATCTATTTATAGTTCTTTGTTGAAGAACAGGACGATGTCTGCATCAATAATAAGAGAGTTTAGCAAATCGAGTCAAAGGAAGAGGCATGCAAGAACGTCGTTATCAGACAAGCACAAATCTGTTGCCATGTATACATTATCTATTGTTATTCTTGTATGTGGTGGTTCATACGCTGCAGTACCTCTTTATAGGTTATACTGTCAGGTAAGAGTTGCACTTGAAGGAGACGAAAACGATTTGCAGAGTTTTTTAGTTAATTTTAAAAGTGTCCATACTGGCATGACCTTAGACTTCTTGAAAAACAACATGTTAGTTTATTTACATAGCTATCTGAAAATATATAGACAAATTTTGATAAAAATTTATTTAAAAGATATAGCTTATGGTGCAAAATATTGTTGATATAGGCTACATGAATGATAAAAATATTTTTAAAATTTTTAATCAATAAATCACAACAAAATGGTACCTACCTTAATGATCAGTTAAGAGCTTGTTTTTTCTTGATTTGCACCTATATTATTTGCTTTTGATGTGGCAACTATTTCAAATCTTTGCAATACCAAGCAAAATGATTATTTCCTTCAAACTTTTTGTGGTAGATATTGTTTATGATAATTGGATTGATTATTAAATTCATTGTAGGCATCAGGGTATGGTGGCACTGTCCAAATCAAAGAAGTTGGAGAACAAATAGAAAAGATGGAAAAACAGAAGCAAAGGCCTTTGACTGTCAAATTTAATGCTGATAAAAGTGCCAGTATGCAATGGAATTTCAAACCAAGACAAACTGAAATAAAAGTATGACCTTTCAATATCGGCATATTTTTTGCAAATGAAGGACCTGGTTCTATTATATTTATATACAAATTAGCAATTTGATAGTCTGCATCACAGTCAGTCACTTCTGATTGCAATATAAATATAAAGTCAATACCACAGATGCATCCCAGATTATAATAGAGTGTTGAGAAACCTTGGCAACCACGTTGCCCTTTTATTATGATAAAAACAATAGTGAAAATGGTCTGTATTATATTTTTGGATATAATTACTCACTAAGTTTTTTGTCTTTAAAGAAATCTCTTAAATTTAACATATATAATATTGCTCTCATTCTCAAACATGACTCCTCCTTCCAATCCTCCTTCCAAATATGACTGCAAGGATGCATAGACATTTAGTACTAGCTTTCATATCAAGTTTGGCTGCCTCACTCTAGTTGACATTCTATTCCCCTTTTAGTTATATCCTGGAGAGACTGCCCTTGCTTTCTACACTGCATCAAATCCAACTGATAAACCAATTACTGGGGTATCAACTTACAACGTCATACCATTTGAAGCTGGCCAATATTTCAACAAAATTCAGGTAAACAGTTGATAACATCTTCTACCATTCATTACTATCTTGGATGATTTTAATCAAAATTTCATCCAATTTTCATATTCTTGAGTTATAGATAATTTTATAAGCAAGTAACGAGGTTGCAAAGTTAGTAATTGTTACTGGGAGATGATATTATAAATAATGGTAAAGATTCCAGTTCTTAGACTGTTTGACTACAGTGCTGAAGTGCAATTGTTTGAAATACAGGTTTAGTCCATGGGTCATGTACTCACTTCCTGTACTCACTCAGCACTTATTTTGTACTCAGTGATAGCATCAGAACAGCAAGGATCTTGCCACTTTATCTAACAAATTTTAATGTTCTTTCTTTGGTTATAAGTTGGTTATTTATTGTTTTTTGTGTAATACCTTTTTGCAAAAATGATTTGCTAGCTTTGGCAACAGGGGGCCAGTTTTTGATTGTTTATATTGCCTTTTAGTGTTTCTGCTTTGAAGAGCAAAGGCTTAATCCAGGAGAAGAGGTGGGTATGCAAGTCTACCCAAATAACCAAGATTAAATATTAAAAAATTGTAGCTTGTGGCTAAAAAGAAAGCATATAGACTGCATGTCGCTAGATTGTAAAAACTTTAAAAGTTTTTCTTGGAGGTTCAGCTGGAAACTTTTAAATTTCTGTGGCAAGTTTTTTTCATAAAACATTAATATGTTTAAAAAATCAAACCTAACTATTTAAACCACAACATGGAACATATATCTTATATGTAGCCACAGATGTGTGCTGTAAGCTTACCTAAAAATTTCTAATCAATGATAGGGTAGATAAGTTAGATAATAGTAAACTTCAAAACATATTTAAACAAGATTGCTTCTTTAACACAGGTTGATATGCCAGTATTCTTCTACATTGATCCTGACTTTGTGATTGATCCGAGTTTGAGAAAGGTCACAGAGCTCACATTATCATATACGTTTTTTGAAGCCAAGGAAGGGAGCTGGCCAGATTTAAATGTTCTTCCTCAACAAGCGAACACTAATTTGGTAAAGTGAAGAATTTGCGAGAGTTGTAGACAATCTAGTAATTCATAAGAACTGTTATTGTGAAATAGAAATTCTTGGCTTTTGTATGGCAAGAGATAATTAGATAGCTGAAATGAATGATATTTGAAATTACTCCGTGAATGCATTTTTCTAGTACCCTGTATTTGTAAATGATTTTTTTAAATAATAAAGAAAAAGGCAGAAAAAAAGTTAAAGTAAGGTGCAATTATAGTCATGATATTGTGTTATGATGGAATATTGTCCACAAATATCATTTTAATAATGGTACCTTTGAACATAAAGTACTTTGCTTGTAAATGTGGAAGCATAACTCAACAGAGTCTAAAAATCATTATGCCCAGAAATCTATGTTATTTTCACTCAAATTGTTATTCTTTTTGTCCATCACACTTTTAAAAGAAAATTAGAAAGTGGCAGTTTATAGTTTGTTATTAACCAGAGGGTCTGTGCAGACTCAACATACCAGGGTGTAGCCACAGACGACGCTATTAACTATGGACTAGGTACCTATTTATAGTCTTGAGCAGAGAGAAGCACAATTCTGCTCAACACCTTACCCAAGGAAGCTATGCTCATAAATAGTAGGAGCGAGTATTCTAGCCAGCAACACTTTTCATCCGAATTTCATCACTTGCTGACTAGTTATATAAGGGTGGGAAAGAAATCACATAATATGTTATTTTCCCAAAAAATATATTCAAAATATTCAAAACACAAAGAAGTACAAACATGACAGGAAAACACCAACTTTCTCTGCAACATTTGAATATTGTGATCAGCTTGGTACATTAAATACTATTTTAAAAACTGTTTCGTATCGCAACTATATACAATAAAACGTAATATTTGCCATTAACAGATGCATATCATACCCCGGTTTATTTATATCAAAGAGATGGACGCGTGATGTCATCTTGACGATGTTAATTGCGGTCCATGCCCATTAAATGAAGACGAGAGATCTTCACGACTGTCTAATTCTTGTTGTAAGAGAGATGCTCGCGACTGAAGGAGAGCTATTTGTTCACGTAAAGCTGTTATCGTTTCTTCAAGCTCCTGAAAAAATAAGTGAATATGATTTTTTCATGATACTTATAACTTACTGTATTTATTCAAGTAGTGTTTTTAAAATTACAGAACAAAGAAACTCCGCTAGAGTTTTAAATACAGTAGATAGGACAGCAAGTTCGTCCAACCTAGCGAATGTCCGAGATATCCGAAGTTTCGATACCGTTGTCAGATCCAAGGAGGACAAGATATCCGAACGACTAAGCGAATATCCGCGCTACCCAGGGTCAGAGTTAACGGGATTTTTATCACAAAAGCATAGAAAGAACCATGTGAATGAGTAGATTTGAGGAAGTTTCTTTCTTACCATTCTTGCAGAATTTGGCAGAAGGCCTCGCACCTTTTCTTCATATTCCAATTTCAATTTGGTTAGCTGAAACGCATTACAAAAATTCGTTACTTCGTGTGCAAAAAGTTGCAGCCACATAAAGTTGTAAATTAATTATAATTGGCACAGCGACCATCATTTTCATTGGTGTCATAAAGACGCGAGAAAAAAAGAGAGCAGTAACGAATTTATATAACAACTTCTTCTACAGAACTTGACATAACAAGACTGGATAATTGTGAGAAAACCCAATACTTGATAAGGTAAATACTAATAAACTAGACAAATCCATTAGGCAAAATGGTAACATGTTTTGATGCAAGAAAAACTGGACGCTCCTAAACAATGATTTTGGCTCAGACTTGAAAATTTTCTAGCTTTTCTTTATCGAGAAGCCATTAATTTCAGCACTGCTTGCCCACCTTTATTATAAGCCATATTCACTTGAAGACCAAAAGTTGCATGATGGTAAGTCCAGTCATTTGCACAGAGCGCTAGTCTGAAGACTGACCAAAAAGCGCTGGTAAATACAGTGTACTCCACGATGAACCAAGGTGAAACTATGCTAAGTACATCGAGTTATACGGAGTATTAAGCTCTAAACATGTGTTAAAAAAATCGTTTCGATTCCATGGCTGAGAGCGGTCAGCATAAAAAGGGCCCCCGAAGATGGGGGACCGGGAGCATAGCCCCTCCCACTTTTTCGTTGAAATCATTCCCAAAATATTGCACATGCTAAAATAATCGTTTTTATCACGTAAAACTAAACTCGTACAAATTTTAATGAATCGGTTATCTTTTCATGAGTTGTGAAGGGCAGCTGTTCTTGTTGATATGTGGAAAATCTCTTGCATCGAAGTTGCCCCCCCCCCTCCAACTTTTCAAGACTCATCGGGGGACCTGTGACCTCAACTGAGAAATTTTGAACAATTTTTGAACCTCGAGGTTGGAAGAGGTGGACTGTGTATGCCTTCAAAAACAAAATATTCCTTACGCTTTCCTGTGATTGTAGTTCAAGATTGCAGCATTTTCTTTCAAGATCTTTGGATTTAGTTCGATACAATTCTATGTCGTGGTGGAGTCCCTGTAAAACAAAGAGTAGAGAAATTCATGCACTGTCTTAGAACAGCAGGGCAAATCGATTTCACAGCCATCTGGGTGGAATGATAAAATAATTATGATAATTCATTTAATAACACTAGGCACTGTTAACAATTATAACTAGAAAGCAAGCTAACTGAAGACTACTATTTAGCTACTTCAACACAAAAGGAAACTTAATAAAACATTATCAATCTTTATCAGTAAGGACAGGGTTGCAAAATAGGGAGTTGCAGAAGATATTTTCACTTTTTCCCCATGATTTAACTGTTCGGTCCTAGCTGCAATTTATCTGAGACAAAATCAGCCCCTATCGGACTCTGAACTGGAATTATTTCTGTTTTAACCGATCAAAAAACAAAGTTGCAACATTGTGGTATAAAGGGGATAGAGTCCATCCTGCTCCAATCAAGCCAGAAATCGTTATTCGTCCTTTATTGGAACATTTGCTATTTCATAAAATTCGGTCCCTTGTGACAAAAATTTGGTCAGTTGAGAGCGCACTTCCTAAAAATATACATTTGCGCCCCTGGGTAAAAAATACACACATGTGCCAGGACATTGAACAGACGATAACTATCAGATTTATTTTACTAGATCATTTTAAAGACTCTAGCGTTTATTAACATTACCTTTGTTGTATAACTATGGTGCCGCTTAAGTTCCTCCTTTTGGTTTTCGTATTTTTCAGTTAAGTCAAGTATTTTTACCTGTGCGTGACTTTGCTCCCTATTAAAAACATACGAAAGGCTGAAAAAACAGTAAAATGACAACGTAGCATTACAAAGATGAAAGGCAACAGCTGGTTTGTTAATCAGAATAAGACTTTGAAGGTATAGATTTTTTAAAGATGGCCATAGCTTAGAGGCAACTATTGTTCACTACACTGAAAACAATCACAGAATAATCAGCAAAATTAAATTAAGAAACTACTAGCAGAATACAAAAAGATTTTTATCAACAAAATTCTGGACCAACTTTTGGAACTAGCGACCTGTTGTTTCATTAGTTAAAAAAGGCAGTAGGTATATTGGTGGATAACAAATAATTGTACTTAAGAATTGAGAGGATTGATTTCCTTCGAGTAAATATTTTGAAAAGTCCTCAAGGTAATCACAAAAAAGCTGAAACAACATATACATCAGATACATAAAAAAAACAAATCAGTACAAAATCAAAAATAAACAATAAATAAGAACTTTTAACCACAGTAGATCAATAACATCATAGCGCAAAAGTGTTTATGGCCTACTTCACAATTAAGGTTTGGCCATTTACCTTGATAGTTTCTCGTTGACTTCCATGACTTGGCTTTGAAGTTCTGTAATGGTCTGTGAAAAGAATGGCATGTTGATTAAAGAATGTAAAAAGGTGCTTAAATTCTTCTCTTGAAATCTCGATTTAACTGGTTTACAAAACCGTAGTACAAAACTGTAAATAAAGATTTTATCGCTGTCACCAGAGTTTGAATGTAAAGCCTATTTAAGGCTCCTGTCATCCTGTCATTAATTTGGCGTAGTGACCTTCAACGGAATTTGAAATCTATATCTGGATACACCTGGTTCTAAACATTTTTTGACAAACATCTTTCTCCCAAAATATCATCAGTTCTTGTACCACTTTTCAATCTGAGCAGACGTTTTTTAATGTTATTGTATATCAGTATAATCACGGGGGGGGGGGTGTGAAAGAGCATAAGGTTCCAATCATCTGAAATCGATTCAATGAGATTAAAGAAACTACAAAAATTTAAAAGCTTTGATAATGTATTAACATGCTTGCTCCTTTATATCTTGTTATGCCTTATTAAAACATAATGTTTTATTTCAAAAACCAATGTGGAACGCTCGAGAGTAATTTCAGGCTGAAATACAAATTGGGCCTGTCTCCGTATGTGTCTTTAAACAGACCTTTAGAATTTGACTTGCTAAAACATTGTCAACATTGCAATCTTTTTCGCTCGCACAGCAGGCAATCTTTGGGATTTATAAGGGAATTATTTGCAGATTCAAAAATGAAAAAAGCAATCAATTTACAGTAAATTTGTTGCTATATTTCATATCTTGTGATGTTTTTCATAAATTGGTCAAGCAAGAGGTAATTCTGAATATAAAATTCCAACATTAAACTGCTGTTTTTAGTGGCAGGGTAGATGCGATAAAATGCTGCTTAATTTTGGAAAGAAACTTGATAATGCCATTATACTGCAAAGGGCAAACTCTAGAAGCAAACGCTGTAGAATGCCAAGTTCTATTTTTTCATCGAGCTTTATATTCTGAGAAAAGTAATGATTTCGAAAGTATTGAGAATAACAAATACTGTAGAATCCGTTCAGTGGAATGCAAGATTCTAAAGTTTATATAACAGTAGCCTTATGATAATACAAGAAAAACACGCAGTAACAAGAGGAAGCAAGCATATCCAAACAGAAAGAGAAAACATGGCTAGTCCAGATAAACGCAACAGAGATGAATCTCAGGCGGTGTCACGAATGAGAAAAGAACTTGATAAGAAACAAGAAGCCCTGAAAATTTCGGAGCGCTCAAAAAACCAGTTGAAAAAGTAAGTAAAAATCTTCATAGTCCGAATTTTTCAAAACTTTGCGTACTTTTGTTATCGATAAATATTGCCTCTCTAATCAACTGTTGAGCAGCAGGTATGCGTGGAAGGCTATACCATTGTGCAACTGTTTTTGTGCTTATATCCAGTTTCTTGATCCACGAGATAGTGGGCCTTTTACATGTGTTGATTGGACAGGGTGTATTTAAGTAGTTTCACATTTCTGAATGGTCAATTGCTGCATATACAATAAACATAATGTTTAATACACCAGAAAGAGAATGGTCTTTGGTTATCGGGCTAACCTTTCCATTTATACACATTTGGTCATGACTAAGCATACATTTACCAACTCATATAAGTACCATAAGCATGTGACAAGCACACTGCAAACCATTGTCAATTGAACTAAACTGATTGCCTGTTTACGATTAAATTGAATATCTTACATGTAACTTCATGCTTAAATATCATTTATAAAATAGCATATGCACCAGCATATGTGATATAAATGTTTACAGAGGCGAGATCAATTAATACACATAGCACTCGATCGTCAAGTAGGAAGATTTTATTTATTGTAAAAGAGAATGGTTGTGAGTACACGAAAACGTTGCGATTTTAAGGACTCAGATTGTGAAAATCTTTGCCAATATAAATAAAGCAAGCTTCATCAAAGAACAGCTCAAAAAACTTAGCTTTAGATGTTTTATGGGCATTCTTAATTATGAAGGTTATACTCATCATAAATGATCAAGATAATATATTAATTATTCACAGATTTTATCACTTATTTAATAAAAGATATGTATAAACTGAGCATTTTGTTGCTATTGTAAAATTCTAATGTTTCTTTTCCAGCGTCTCTTTTTCAAGGAGTAGTAAATGCACTCTTAATTTTTTAAGTATTATAAATTGCCTTAATGGATATATTTTTCTTTTGCTTATTATTACTGATCATTTTATTGTTATTTTAGTGGACTAGGTTGTGAACAAGCTTTTGCTTAGCCCTGCTATTCAGCCCAAATTAAATACTTCATTGCATTACAGGAAAGTGGATGAATTATCAAAGAGACATCAGCAGCTTAAGGAAGAATTTCAGGCAACGGTAGGACTATTATCATGCTTAGCACTGTATCACTATATTTTGATAATAAAGGTACAGTTATCATTCATTGAGAGCATGGGCTGAACTACAAAAACATCGTTGAAACTAAGAAAATGTAGCACCAATAAGGCCAAAGGAAAGCGGGGGCCAATGATGAGCGAAACTTAGTTAATTGCGTGGGTCTCGATGCACAACTTGTTATTCTTTCAACTTTGGTTTTCCAGCCAAATTTAGGCAATTTGCGTTATGAGGAATTTCAAAGGGAAATATTTCAGAACGACATGCTGTATTTTGTGCAATCATTAAGATCTGTAGTATAAAATTGTTAGTTGCTATTTTATCATGTTTAATGTTTTAGTTCGACGGTTTGAATTCAGAAAAAGACAGGCTGGCAACGAAGGTGGAAGAACAAGCCAAAATAATCGAAGAATTGCGAAAATGTGAGCATATGAAAATCAAAAGGGTGCAAAAGTATATAAAGTTCTTTATCGAAAGTGATGAAAATGTGTCTGTTGATGACGTGAAAAAGATGGTGGAGCAAAATGATAAGTTTCAGAAGTTTATCAATGAGAAGGTTAAAATGAAAGAAAGCGAATCGATGAACCAGATGAAAGAAGAGGGAGAGGATGATGGTGAATGGAGGAAACGATATCAAGAGACTTTGAAAGATAACTACATATTTCACATGTTGCTTGAGAGATATATAGAGCAAACTAGTGATAAAGATAAGGTCATATCTAACTTAAACAAAGAGACGAAGGCGATTGCAGATAAAGAGCTCGAGATATGGAACCTCAAGCAGGAGCTGCTCGACAAAGACGCAGCTATAGCGAAAATTGCAGTTGACTGGAGTGTTACGAAAGCAAGCAATCAAGTCAACATGCAGAGCATCAGCATCGACCAGGGCAGGCCTGAAAGCTTATGCTGCTGTTCAAGAAAAGACTTTAAAGAGTTAAGGCATGAGATAAAAACATTGCGAAGAGAAAGTTTGTCGGTTAAAGATAGACTGCGTAGGCTGGAAAGCAATGTGGCCGTTGGCGGAAAGACAACGAAAAGTATGAAGACCATGCTTAAGGGAGTTATGTTCAAGAGCAAGGAATTCGATGAGAAGATATACGAACTGGCTGATGAAACAAGGGAGCTGATCATTCTACATGAAGATTTTACCATGTTGACGAATAGGTTGGACGGTAGAATTAAGGCACTTGAGAAATCTTCACTTGAAAAGGAAGAACAGAACAGAATGAATGTGATTGAGAATGTAAGAAAGCGTAGAGCAAGTTTCTTGGAGAAGATTTTGAGGAAGAAAGCCTAGAGACTTGGCAACATTGATCACAGCAAAATGTATAAAAGCATATATAAGATATATAAGATATTCAATTTGATAAAGAAAAAGCAAAATAAAAATAGTAGATGGTTTAATACTTCTTGTATCATAGCAATAAGATGTAAAAAATACTTTCGATGCTTTTTGCTTTAAGTTTCTACTCTACACAATACGTCAGACAAATTGATAACTAACAACTTTGTCTGATGCCACTCTCTAATAGATAACAAACGTAGGGAAAGAAGAGAGTTTGAGTTGTATGGCGGTTTGTTGTGCTTTTTGTTTCCAAGGTTCAAATGAGTGGAATTTCGAATAAAACGCGTCCAAATTCGACAAGAGTTTACCAAAGTGTAGACAAAATTTATATCAGCAGTTTGAGCATTCCTCTTATCACAAGAGTGCCACCGATACATTTTCAATCAATTGAGGGGGGAGTGTTTAGAAATCCATGATTGAGGTATAGTGGTTCTTCATTCTTCTACTTTTATAGACAAAAAGTAGCTTTTGAAGGTATATTTCTATATAACTACATTTCAAGTTTGTATAGCTCTGCCTCTACGGCATCGAGCATTATTTTCAGCAGACAGGTAAACAGCATCCTTCATAATCTACATTTAACAGTGGAAGAAATTTTGAAAAGCAAATATTGATCTCAAGAGCATGTTCATTGAGATTTATGTCTATTCATTCATCTTGGAGAAAATTTTAAATTCCATACTCATCATATTGGGAACAAAAATACCTCACCTGTTGACTTTTTTCCAGGCTTAATGTGTATTCATGTTCAATTTCTTTGACCTTTGCATTGGTCTATAAGAATGAAAGGAATAACAGAAAGTGCATTCGCATCCAGCACTGCTATAAGGTACTATACCAAGATGTTTTTGAACGTAGGCGTATGAAAAAAAGCTGATAAGTGTAGAATGTAGAATATGAAACTGAGGAAAAAACAAGTCAGAAAAAAGGGGAGTGTCGCCCTGGTTGAGAGTATTTAACTTTTGTCCAACACTTCTGCTTAATGATAGATTATTTAGAAGAAAACACTTCACTAATAAATTGTTAAACTCTCAGTTGTTATCATTGTAGATTAGCTTTAGTATCGGTGTTCCCGTCTTTTAAGGGCAGCCACAGGAAAGCACGATGGTCTTGATGGCCTAAATTTCTGACGTCGCCCTGGTTGAGTTCAACAGGAATTATAACTAAGCTATAGTAACTGCCAAAGACAAGCTGAGAAGACCTTTAGAACAAGGGCGATATATATCAATATTGCTTACTTTCTCTAGAATCTCTTGCATAGCAGTTGAATGCTCATTTTGCAAATCACATTTTAGCTGTTCTAACTGCGACTTAAATTTCGCTTGCTGCAATGAAATTACATATTAAAATTACATAAAACAAACCAAGAAAAAGGAGCAAACAGAAATTGTGCTGCACGATGCAATGCTACCTGGTGCAAAGAGCAGTGGTAGGATGCTCAGATATAATGATTTTATCGTATCGATAATAAAAGCGCAATCGAACGAAGGGTACATGTTTGTTCGATTGTGCTTTTTTTCTAGATTAGTTTTATAGATAGGAGAAAATCATTATATCCGAGATTTAAATGATAATGATTATCTATATAAGAACTAAACATTATGCTGCAATTTTGTCGGTTCTCTGGCGTTTTGCTAGAGGATTAAGGTAACTCTAAAGATCAAAATCTGAAGTGTGAGCACAATATGCATAAACAACATTAGCAAAACGTGTTAACTTCATAAGTTACAGTTATATTATCAATGTGTGTTTAAATTCTAAAACATCTAAGAACTAAATAATTTTGTCTTAGGAAGACTATCAGCACCAAGCTCCTTCACATAATAATCAACAAGATCAAACTGAGATTATAAAGTTATTAGCTGAAAAGAAAGTTGTGGTTCATAGTCTGTTTATAGCCTGGGGATGTTATAGGTACATTACACTTTCCCTCGGTCGCTATGCTTAATCGTATGTAGCGGGGTGCAGCCACAGACCTCGCTCATAACTAGAGACCAGGTACACATTTATACACTTTGGTAAAGAGGGGCACAATTTTGCGTTAACACTTTGCCCATAACTGCTATCTACATAAATGGGAAGGGCGAGGACTCGAACCAGCGATGCAAGATCGCAATTACTAAACCTTGACTACTATACCATAGTGGCCACAAAAGGCTATGCAAAGGTCCAATATCTTTTGCGGATTCGAATTAGCAAAAGACAATGGATTTTGCAGAGATTATAAACGACTGCAGTACCCTTAAACATAATTCTCATTAGAAATGTGATAATTCTGTTACAAACCAGTGATTCTTCCTGGCGCTTGAATGTTTGTTTTTCTTCATCTCTCAGCATACCCAATTCAACTAGTTGCTGCTTCCTCAAAGAATTCGCTTGGATCACCTTTAAAGATAAAGACAGAGAATTCCAACTGTCTGCTTTAACAAGGTTTAAAAACAGTGAAAATCTAACTTGACTGTCTAATTGCTTTGGCTTCCCATTTCACGAAACAAATTGAGGCTTATGTCAATGCGGGGTATGCGTTCATGATAAGCTCATAGCTAGAATATCTAAGGGTAAGAGTGACCAGTTAACAGACTTTAAAAGTTTAGCGAGATGGCGAGGTGTGGATGAAGAATGCCACTTGGTCAGCGCTTCTGCTACTGCTATTATCGGTCATAGCTCCGGCCCTGTAATACCCCTACTACTACCTCCACTACTACCCCTACTACTACCCCTACTACCAAACAACAAGGTTTGCACCAGCCATATCATTACTTTACTCAAGGATTCTAGATCGTAGAGCGCTAAAAAGGTGAAGGCAATCAACAATTGAAACTAATCAAAAGAAGAAGTATACTTCTAAGCTTTGCTTACTTCATCGCGAAGTTCTCTTATGGTTTGATCATTCTCTGAAAGTTTCTAAAAAGAAAACAAACACGTCTAAGGGAGGGATAGTAAAATAACCTTTATTTTGAACGTTTTCAGAGCTATTTGATCATGACTTGATTTTAATTTCATTTTGACTAGCTTGATCCTGACAGTATATTAGCCATGCATTGATGAAATGTTAACCAAATAGGAAACGGCACTTTGTTAACCCTTTGCACACTTTAAGAATATTTTGAACAACTGTTCTCAAAAATTATATATGGTGTGAATACATATTTGAACTAAAGCTGCAAAATATTTCTTTTGAAGTCCTCTTTGCTTCTTAAGGGTTATCAACTTATATTTATTTATGAATTTGAAACCAAATGTGTTAAAAACATAACCAACACTCTGAAGAGTAAATAAGGTCATCCACATTATGAAAATTTAAATGTATCTGATACCAAAGCTCGTCTAATAATACTGACAACGCATAGGGATTATAAATCGTGAACCTCCTTTCGAAAGTTATTCAAGTCGAAACAAAAACAAGTCTGTAGAATTTATTATGAAACTAAGAAAACTAAAAACCTTAGAAGCGGAGTCTCTTTCCACTCGGAGTGCATCCTCTAATTCTGATATCCTTTTGATAAATTTTGATTTTGTGTCTTCCTGTTCAAAAAGGAAATAAAATCACATTAATAATAATAACAATAATAATATATAATAATGATAAACCATTTTTTAAACAGGATGTACACTTCAGCTTCTGCTGTTATCAATGTGTATCCTGTGCTCTACAATCCTGTGCTAAAACCCTAATTGAAATAAAATAAAAATTAATCACATATGAGCTTAAAGTCAAACATAAGAATCAGATACAACCTTTTTAAGAAAATTTAATGTTTAATTTCAATTCTAAATTAGTTCAAAATGCTGTTTAAATAAGTTCAATGACAAACTCTGAAGTAGTTAGTACTTGGTGATAGCATGATGAAATGATTTCCTTATCAATTCAATTTCTAACTTCTAAAATACATACCAGGGTTTCTTTGTATTCTTTTGCTTGAGTTTCCAATTCAGCTTCCGTATCTTTAAGCAACTGTTCTTTTTCTTGTGCATGCAAATCCTTCAAATTTGCGATCTGTTGCAATAATGAAAGGAGGTTGGATTATCTCAGGGAGGCATTTAAGGAGAACTCTTAAAATGTGTTTATGTTCAAAAAAAGCATTTCTGTATAATATTTTACGCAAATGGTCAATTTTATACGAAAAAAATGTACAAAAATCGCGCATGACTGTGCAAACCATGATCAAAAATTTCTTCACAATCAAAGTTGTTGACATTTGATTTAATAGGTTGTAGTAAAAAGTTTATGATTTATTGGAAACATTGTCTGGGTTGTTATTATGGATACAAAATGTAATCATGCAAGATAACACAAAACGAATAATAGGTAAAAAGAAACAAATAAAAACAAATTTTTGAAAATAATATAAAAAATGTTAATATAACAATACCGAAAAGCACATCACTGGATTATTTATTACCCACGTATTCACAAAATATTACAAGGCTAAGCTATCCAATTACAACATTACAACCGTTACAGTTTAGAATTTGGTAATGTCAGTTTGACATAAACTTTCTGGATCAGTCTGTAAGACTAAGGCTTTAAATACAATGCCCTGTACGCTCCATGCCACTCAGATATACAACGCAGTTAGCACAATGTTATTCTTTAAGACTTATTGATAATTGCATTAATTATTAGTAAGCCAGTGGAATTATTTGCGCAGGTAAAAGAGCGACAATTATACGGCGTTCGGAGACAATAGTCAAGTCGTGATGGCCTATTAACAACAGGACTAAGTTTTCAACATTAGGTGAAACTACTCTCTTCCTTGTGCACTTAGTGAAAGTTTATTCGTCGTTTGACAATTTATAAAGGTTCTTTCACAGCATTTGATGGAATTTCTATGTCTCACCTGTTTCTCGTACTTTTGCATAAGGGAATTTATTTCTTCAGTATGCTTTGCTTTTTGATCGCTGTTTTCACGATAAGCTTTCGTCAAATCATCTTCAACTTTATGGATCTAAAATATATCAATTTTTATACTCTTTCTTGATTTTAGAAATAACGTTGTTGTTTACAAGGCAAATTTGAAAACCTTTAAGCTTCGTAAAATCTTCCGGCAGTTGTTTACGGTAACTTCGTTTAGCAAGACGTGTCTTACTCAAAGAAAAAAATTTGATTGACATTTGATCTACGAAAGTAACAATTCAATAACCTACAAACTGAAAATTAACGATTTGCCAAAAAGTACCCAGTCAACTTTCAATTCAAAACTTTCAAAAAAAAGTCTGCTCAAGTTCTATAAAATCACTTGATACTATATGTACAGGACAAAATGCAAACTTTGCTACAAATTCTTCTACATGAGATTAATTCTATTGACCTTATCCACGACCTTAAATACACTAACGTTGGTACATTTAGTAATAGGGAATATCACAACAGAGCTACATACTTGTTGCTTCATTTCTTGAAATATTTTCTTCGAGTTTTCTTCCGCTTGTTTTTTAAAGTTTTCTATTGCCGTTTGTGCTTGAAGATTTTGGTCAGATATCTCTGCAGTGAGCTGTGTAATTCTCACATCTTTTTCTCTAAAATACGACACGATTAAATACATTATGTTTAATTCAAAAAGGCTTATTAACCTCTAGACACTTTGGGGGGCAACTACCTATATATTGTTCTATAAATAATAAAATTCAAATGTTCTTTCTTCATGACATTGAGAATTGTCATAACATAAGAATAAACGGTAATCATAGTTAAATCTATGTCAAATTCTGCAACAAAATGCTAAAACCTCAAGATTTTAATAAAGAGTTCGGGCAAATCATTAAATGAACTTGATTCTACTGGAGATTCTGAACAAAAAAAGCAATCCTCCTGTAACTAAATCTAAAAGGTCTGAGCTGTAAAAGTTACTAATACTTTACGTTTTTGTGCTAATGTTGTTCATAGCTTCATGTTTATTGAGGGTTATGACCCAGAAAAAAGACACTTTTCAGTTGAGAGATAGGATATGTTATCTAGTTAAGCCTAAGATATTTGGAGAGCTAGCCCTTCCCTAGGAAGAGGAGCATCTGAGATCAAATACTGTTGCAGGAAATTAGCTACAGTTAGGAATAACACTCTTATTGAACTTACTTGATTGCTTGCTCTGCAATTTTCAGTTTATTTTGCAGCTCCATCTCCATTTTCTCAGCATCGATCTTTTGCTTTCTTATCTATAAAAAAATCCAATTTTGCCAGCTTCAGTGCTGTATATCAGAATTAATTTAGGACATGAAAACCCAGCACTTTCTCTTTTTAATTCAAGAAATGCAAAGAAACTGCTACATTTCTAATGCTTCCGTTCATAATCGTTGCAACAAGAAACTCGATTCCTTTAAATTTCACTAAACTTCAATATCTATTGAAATTATTTGGAAATGACTGCTTTAATTCACGAAATTAAGGCCTAGGTCATAAGCCGCATTTTACATATTTCAAACACAATTGCATTATATTTGACTTTTATGCGACTTCACGCAGGCGGCACATCAAACTTCACATTTTTAGTTAGAACTCTTCCCCGGATGATGTTGAACGAAAATAACAACAAAATCTTCAGACTCATAAGCCGGTCAAACTTGTGACGAAACATTAGCAATGATCGACCATAAAATGCATCAATTTTTAAACCATCTTTTCTTGATTAACTTCCAATCGTACAATTTCTTGTTTGTGGTTTGATTCGTGTTCCTAAGGAAGAAATAGGCCTTGAGAACGGCGCTTATTGCTGCTGACGAATAAATACCTCAAAATAATAATAAATACAATAAAAATATTCATGATAAAGATAATGCATTATTTAAACAGGGTATTTCTATCTGCTACGATACATTATGCACTTTCAATAGAAGCCCTGTTACCCTGAAAAAATTTAAGTCTAAAGAAGCAAAATTTGATAGACACCTAAAAAATTCTTCAGTTCATAATAGATACGAAAGCTTGCAATCACTTAAGTTGACAGAAAACGGCTTTATTGTTTCAAATAAAATATTCGAGGGCTTGTTCACGGACAAGACACCATTTATCAAATCCAAACTCAGGATGCGGCACCAAAAGCTCCATTAACAAGAAATTGTTGAAGTCTTTATAATCTTTCTTCCAAATTTGAAAGCAATACTTCAGAACTCTATTACTTAAGAAGACTTCCTCCTGTTTTCAGTCTTCAAACATCTTGGATAGACATAATTTATCATAAAAGTGTTGGTTCTCAATTAGATAACAATACTTTAGTCTCAAGTCTCTAAATCAAGACACTTAAGCCACTTTTGCTTACTAACTTCTCATTGAAATTGAAAGTAGAAAATTACCCGTAGATCTCGTTTCCTTTGCAGTTCCAAATCTTCTAGAGATTGTTTATATTGGTTGATTTTTCCCTCCAACTCAGATATGACACCTGACGCCTAAAAAGAACAATGGATCGTGACACATGGGGGTAAAGAAAACATGCTAAAACGTGTTATCACACTATTAAGATCTTCGAGAAGAACTGAACAGAACTGATCTAAAGGAACGTCAAATCTGTCTCATTAGACGGAGCTCGAGTTAACGACACACATTGTGCTGTGCTTTAGAAACAAATATGTCATTGAATCGTAGGAGAATTGAAATTAATAGGTTGAATTAATGAATAAATTAATGTGTCAATGTTTTAGGAATAAACAGGTAAACCGCACACAGTTTGTGCTAAATAATTATAAAATCTGTGAAGTTTTGAAGGTGAAATATCACTTACTTTGCTTGTTGCATTTGTATTTTCTTTCATCATACTCTCCATTGTTGATTCAGTTTTTCGTCTAAGATCTCTTAAAACCTTATCGTGTTTTTCTATAATATCATTTTTCTCTTTTTCGATCTCTTTTATCCTGCGGATAGATTGAAAATGATTTGGATTATAACAGATTACATGAAATAATAAAGACACCAAAAATGCAAGAAAACTCAGAGTTGCTGGGAAATCTAGACTTGTTAAAAACCATTGGGTATTCCCAAGGCATCATTTTGAACGCAGATCAATAGAAACAAAAGTTTGTGTTATCAAGGTCGTTTGAAGATAAACAGCATGCTTCAATGAATGTCAAGTATATTACTGGCATCACAATAAAAATTAAATGTATGCGTATTGAAAGAGCATAAGAAGTTAGGTCCTTCATAAAGGCAGATAGAAAAAAGTTTATTTTTAGGGTACATTTGTAGCCAAAAGGAATTGACCACGTTTTTAAATTACATATGGGCAGAATTAAAGATGGATGGAAGAAGGAACCTTTGCTGGGAAGTTTAGAATCATGGAAAACAGGTAGCATTCGTAATTATATAATCTTTTTGAAGATAGTTCATGAATGCACAGAATAGGGAGCATTGGTTGCTGATATTTGTCTCAGATTACGAATCAAGTAAAAGTTGGCGAAAAGAAGTTATTTCGATAAATCATTGTTTTTTCTTTGATTTCAATGATTTCAACATATTTTCTTTCACGTCCGTCTCTTTATTAACATAAGTAATGCCACTTTCATTCACATCTTCATCTGTTGTTCTCTCCAAATCGATTGCATCAGTTGATTCATCTGCTAACTTCAACTCCTGTTCTCGTAGCAGCTGCTCCAGTTTTCGCTCGATGTTATAGTTGCTATGTGCTCCTGTCGCTTTGCGTTGTTCCTAATCTCCGTCAAGAAGTCAAATTAATTATTCTCTTTGGGCGTAGTGACCACATTTTCACGTGGAGTTTCGTCTAAATACAGAAAGTATCATAAAACACTTGTTAGCATGCATCGTACCTGGATTCCATATGTTTTTGTTCCTTGTAACTTTTAGCAAGTCGCTCTTTCAGTTCTCCCTGTCACGAAAATACACAGAAAATGTTTCGAGTCTGTAGAGAAGCTATCGTTGGAGTTATTCAGATCTTGAATCAACAAAGACAAAAAATTCATGTTTTCTCTGAGTATACGCTTAAACACAAGATGGGTATTACAAAGATATGCAATGCCTTACTGTTTCAAAATCATTTCATTATCTGTTTTCCTCATTGGTTTATATAAAATATGCTAGAAGCCCCTTTACCGCACCCAAGAGCCACATAACTTTGCAACAGTTAGGATCATTAAAAGTAATGTCGCCTTTTTGTCTATCAATATAATACAAATTTTATCATTATCACCTTTTAAAGTACTAAAATTCGAATTCTCAGACGCTACCCAATTTCATTGCTTTTAGGATTAATTTGATGTACTTACCTTTTCTGCAAACAGTTCTTCTTTCTCTTGCTTGTGTATATCTCTAGATCTTTTCAATTGATACATTTCGTGTTCCAAATCTTTTACTTGGCTGTCCTAAAACGCAAGGCTATGCTGTCAGATTCATGGCAGTGACGTCAATCGTCCCAGCCTCCCCTCCTCGCTAATTACCATCTGCATTTCATGATCAAGAGCAATGCTTATGACCTATCTGCCTTGCATTCGAAGTATTCTTGCGACTAACGGATAACTTAAAAATCACAAAAAAAACAACCTCTTCTACAGCAACCGCAAATGCACTAATGTACTACCTACAGCAGCAACTGCATCTTCCATTACAGCCTCTTATCACAATACCCCCAACCCCATAGCCCTTATTAAAACAATCTAACTTTCCACCTTGAAACTTGAGAAAGAGGGGTACTTTAAGTAGAGCTTAACAACTTGCTTCAATTTAGCAGCAGGAGAAAACTTTAATGAAACGCAACGAAATGAAATTTCAGGTTTTACCAGGCTCCTTACCCAAAGCGCTGCGTAAAATGCTTGTTATTTTATCCTTATTATTTGCTTAAAAGTTGCTTCAAAATTTGATACAAACACTGTCGAGACATTTACAAAATACTTTTCCACCGTTCAGAAATGTTAAGGGGGGAAGGGCTTAATAGAAGGCCTTATTAAGCATTATCTGTTAACATTGCAGATGTATTCAAGCTGATAGCCTACCAGATTCTAGGGGTAAAATTGTATCTTACACAAAAGTGAACTATTGGTAGAGAATTGAAACTGGGTCCACTTGGGCATATCAAAGGGTCAATCTTTGAAACATCGGGGTGACGTCTAGGTTAATACTGCCCCTTTTCTCGGCAATGGAGCACTGCTTAACATGTAATAAATAGATTTTTGTTCATTATCGGTGCAGGCTATCAATCAAACTTCAGCTAATTGAAACTACCGCAACCTAATTCAACAGAAAATCAGAAAACTTTGAAAAAGTAAAGTTTTTATGCTTGCAAAATTTAATGAACAAAACATCAGTGTTAGATTAAATTAGGAGATACTACGAATGGTATGATTTACATGTGTGTGTACTAAAATGTCCGGAAAGCAATGTTTATCTTCGGACCAACTATTCTCTCATTCACACTGCGGAAGGTTGTATGACCCGAAAACATTCATTTCAAATAAGCAAGCTACAGTTATCAAGCCAAGGTAAGTCGTGATAAGCATAAGACCTGCTGGCCAACGCAGTTTCCATCTGCTGATCATAAATGTAAAGATCATTGAAACTACACTTCCGATCAACATGAAAATGGTGAATTTGATGCTGCCGCTGATTATATCAACTGATTTACCATGGTGGGTTACCAGGGTTCTTGTAAGCCACGGTAGTCCAAGACTTAACAATATATGAAAAATGTTAGCACCGATGCAGTTGGATATTGACATCCGTCCTTTGCCGTGTTTCGCGATGATAATTGTCGCAATTGCGTCTGGGTTACAGCCACAGGCAATAAACACAAGCCCCATGACTATATCAGGTATCCCAAATGTGTAGCCTATTATTGTAACAAAATATACCAAAACGTAAGAAAAAGTGCCCATATATAAGATACACATAAGAAACGTAAGCGGGAACCATTTCTGCCATTTTGGATTGCTTGCATCGGGTATTGTAATCCAAAATAATAGGATAATTGGAAATCCAATCATCCAGCCAGCTTTTCTTATTTTCCCTTCTGGTAAATAGAAAGGAGATCGATCTTTATTTGGGTCGATGTCAATGGTGATATCTAACGCATCAACAATGGCAGCATTCGTTTCATAACCACCATCATCGTGAACTTTGACCTCTTCGATTTTATTGCCTTGAAGAAAATCCAATTCTGTACATTTTGCATTGTTTTCGTCAGTCAATGATTCGTTGAGTCTTATCTCTTTCTCCTCTTCATCTGTCGCAGCACAAGGGAACAATTTGTAAAATACCTCCTCGATTCTGCTACTGTTGTAAATGATGGTCAAATATACCCCGTAGAGAAGAACAAGTGCACAGGCGTCGTACCAATCGACTTTACCATCCAAGCATATAATAGCTAATGGGATAAGAGACATTACATAGAACGATGCATCTCGCATAACCGGGTAGACCTCTACATTGAGTACAGTGGGTGATACCAAAATGCATGCACCGATGACAAACAAGATATTGAATACTGCTGAGCCCACCACAGTTCCGACGCCAACGTCATCTTCTGAGACGTATACCCCTATCAATGATGTGAACAGTTCCGGCGATGAGTTACCAATAGCCATAAGTGAAGCACCTGCTACCTCGGGCTTTATGCGCATTCGCTCCGTGAAATTCTCAAGAGCAGGGACGAAGTAACCATCACAGAGGTAAGCCAAGCATCCAAAGATGTAAACCGTTGCCAGAATGTAAAGCAGGACACCTCCTCTCTCTCTTTGGCTGTCATTTAACAAATCTTTTGGAAACTGATGAATGGCTAAAGGAACACACATCTGGCTGGATCTGGAAGTAAGGTTCCATTTTGCAGCATAGCCACTTGCATTGGTAATCTGCGATGAGTTGTTAAACGCCAATGCGCCTTTGCATGTCAGACCGACCACTGCTAGTTGAATGGCTGTATTGAATGCCATCAAAACGAATCATCTAGCTTGGAAATTTTAACTATAAGAAGTGAAGACTCTGTACTTTTCCATTTTATAGCACTCTAACTAGGATCTCTGTATGTTTTACAATCTTTCTGGGTCACGGATTAAGTAATTTATAATGACCTACAAACATATACATTTTGTAGAAATAGTTCATGTCATTAATTGTTTCTAACTAATGATGAGCTTATAACCTGTTTGTACAAACCGTGGCATCTTTGTAAGAAACTGTTAGGCATTTCGCATTACTGTGGCATATATGGATAACTTTTAAAAAATTGCAGGTCACTTTGTATCATGGATAACAGCCCAAGATGAGCTTCTGATCGCGTGTTCTAGCTTCACAGTATCACAATGAAAATTACAAGTGCTATAAATACACAGGAGAATATTATCAAGAGATGCTAAGTTGGGTTTTAGCCAGGCAAAGAAGTACACATAAAGGGTTTGATAATCTCCACGTCCTCGCATTAAAGATAATACCCACTCTTTTCTGAAGGGTAGTCAAGATAACAAAATAAGGCTTTATGTCCTCCACTTCAGGCGGTCACAGCTCGAAAAAGAGAGTTCCTTTGAGAAGACCGGTTATTTTGCTGATATTTTTGTTGATATTTCATCCCTAATAAATTTTTCTGAAAGTAAATGCTTTCAAGCGCAAGAAATTTGTTTAGCCGACTAATGATGCTAATAATAACAATGATAAAAACTAATTTTTTACCCAATATTTCAACAATTATAGATGCTGTTATCACGGCTTGAAGTGTTTCCTAGACCGAGATAAGGTTAAATGAAATTTGCAACACTGACAATATAAACTTAAATAAAATATATAAAAAGATATAATGGTTGCTACCTAAACAGAATTATGCTTTTAAAGTGTTAGGCTTTAAAAAGAAGGTACATTTTAGAGCCCAAAGAAACAACACGCAGCCCTCCTCTTTAAAGATAAATTGCCAAACTTCGCAGAAATAAGTTCAAATTTAGAAATTAAAATTATTTCATGCTGTTGCAAAAAATTCACCAAAAATGTTGCGGAAAAGGATCAATGTAATATGTGCAAACAAACAAACAAAAAATAGTATAAACAAATAATACATACAGCAGATTCGATTTTTTGCAAATATTCACTCTCGATCTTTTTAAGTCTTTCGTTGGTCTCATCAAGAAGTTCTTGGATATTTTGAGAATGCTGTTTTTGCATTGCAAATTTCTCTTCTTCAAATTCTGCAATTTTGTCGTGTACCTGAAAGTAAGGGCTCCTCTGTCAACCTGGTATTTTGTATTAAGGGCAAAGAATAAAAATAGCATAATAATAATAATCAAGATTAGATGTTCGTGGTTAACTTAATCTGCATCTTAATTAAATGTGCTTAGAAATTCGCATTTAAACGGATGTAATGGGTCGGTTCGAAATACAGGCTCTGGTCGAAGAACAATATGGGCGAGTCATTGGAAATTTGGTAAGTTCTGCCCCACAGTGTCAACAGCGAATTCTCCCACTGCTCGTGAGATATGACACTGGATGAGCAAGAAACTTAATTGAAACATGAAACATCAACACAACCAAAGAAGATTAAAAGTAAAACCATTCTCCACAGCCAACCAAAAATTCTTCGCACAGATTACTTTTTTGATATACGCTAAATAGTTTGAAAGTTTGGCAGTGGTGGTTTGTAGTCTGTTATTAGCCAGAGGCTACTCTACCAAGATTGCACCTCCCTCAGGTCGTTATGCGTAAATAAATATCGGAGTGTAGCCTCGGACAGCGTTCATAACTACGGACCAGGTACCTACTTATACTCCAGAGTAGTGGGCAGCAGAACTTTGTGTTACTACTTCCCCAAGGGTGTATCATCATAAATGGTAAGTGCGAGGATTCGAACCGGTGACTTTTAGATCGATAGTCCTAAGCTTTAGCCACTACTACTATACTATACAGTAGTATCAATGACGGTAACACGTGCAAGTCATTGAGAAAGCATGCACTATACATAAGCGCAAAGAGAGAGAGCCTTGCAATTACGAAGCGATGAAATAGTAGTGCATATACATTCTAGATAGTATCCATTGGCAGTGTATAAACTCGTTATTTACCGCTGGTAGCGGAACCATCGGACAGCTAGGCTTCGCAGAATTGCTGTGCAGATTTGCAGACAACATAAACACAACAATCTTTGTTATACTAGATCTCGCGGTAAATTACAACCACTGTTTCTACTTTATTTGCATAATACGTTTGCTTCGGTTCTAGTAAAAGCACGCTCCGGAGCATGCAGTAAAGCATGATTTTAATAGCAAGAGAATTGAATAATAAAGCAATTTGCTACTTCTATTCTGTGCCAAATGCTATTAACCAAAATAAAACCTTACCCTTCGGTCTAGTTCGTGTTCAGCATTGGTTTTATTTTGTTGTATGATTGCTTGCAATTCTTGTACTTCGTTGTCATTTCTGTTGATAGCATTGGTAAGGTCTCTGGTCAATTTAACGACTAAAAAGGAACAACAAAACACTTTCAAGCAATTCATAATCCACAAACATATGTCTGCAAAATTTCAACAACGTGAACTGCAAAGCCTGGAGGCAAGCGAAACGTCCAAGTTAATTTAAAAATCATTCGGGTTTCATCTAGCTTGGTCGATGAAATGACCTATATCATAACTATTAATTTTGCAAATTGCTTGATAATATTGGCTTCATCATAACTGCTTAACTGTATATCTTGCTTAATTATAAGGCTTGGGTGAGCCCAGAGTTACTCCAACTTTAAAATTTTCTTTCTTTTTTCTCAGTTTGGTGTTTTTACACTTGTTATTTAATTTTATAATGTATATATAGGCTAGAAAATAACAAATAAACTTTGTAATAGTGAGATTTGCAAGTCCATTTTAGATTTAATATCAATGAAAACTTGTAGCCCACTGGTAAATATGTTAATGATATCAACTCTATCTTAACTTTGCATCTTGCTTAGCAATATCTTCTTTATCATAACAGCTTTTTACTTTGCTTAATAATATCATCTTAGTTATACGTTTTACTTCTGCATGTTGCTTGGTACTATAAGCTGTATCATAAGTGTCAAATTAAGGTTTAGTTTACAATATTTCTGGATTGTATGCAGTAAAAGTAACAGTACAACTAATTGACCACATAGTTTTTCGTTATTGAAAACAAAAATTCAATCAAATAAATCTAAAATTAGACTAGAAGGGGCCAAATGGATAAATTTTTTTTGGATGGATTATTATAGACGATATAAACAATATACATTGAAATAAACATGTCTAGAAGAAAGGACTTCTTAAACAGCGAAGGACGTACTTTTCTTTTCCTGCCGTCTCCTTGTTTCCTCGCCTTCATTCAGCTTGTTTCTAAAATGTGACTTGATGCCTTCTATCTCAGTGTTTTTGCGATCAAGAACCTTATAGTGAATAAATTGTGAGTTGGAATTACTAATCACTTTACAAGATTGCATAGCATGGGATTTAAATTACATAAATCATAATAAAGCGAGGTGTACCTCGGACTTAATTGGTGATGGTTGAACCAAGAGGGATTATGATGACGATGATGATGATGATGATGATGATGATGATGATGATGATGATGATGATGATGATGATGATGATGATGATGATGATGATGATGATGATGATGATGATGATGATAATGATAATGATAATGATAATGATGATGATGATGATGATGATGATGATGATGATGATGATGATGATGATGATGGTAATACACTATTCACGTTATTTAAAAACTAACCTTCTGTACCGCCATATCTTTCTCTTTGTGTAGCATAACCTTCTCCTGGGCCAACCTGGCTTCTAATGACGTTATTTTGCCTTGCAGCTTAAAAGAGCATCAACAAGTATCAGTGTCGGCCTTTGGAAGCCTGGGTTGACAATTATAATTAATAATTACAATATATGGAACCCCACTACCCGTGTAAATGTTGATTCAACAGATGCACATATTTTATATGCGGGAGAGATGCACATATCTTTAATGGCCCCGAGGTAGTTACAACAGTATGTACGATAAACGTTAACAGAAGGGGCGAGAGGGAGTTTAGGCCCATTTAGAACGCCCTCCTTTTCAGTTCTATATTGTGCATAAAAGATGTGACAATACGAAGACAGGATTATGAAGAGCTTTACCTCGTGGATCGATGCTTTCATGGTCTCCTTCTCATTTGCCGATGAATTTAACCCTTGTAAAAAAGTGAATTACTAGAAAAGGCTTTGGTCCCATTGCAGCAAATTAAGAAACATAAGATTTCGAAAATATTCTGCTATATCTCAATGGAATAAATAGAGCAGTTTAAGAGCATTAAGTTAGTACCTCAAGTGCTGAAGTTAAAGTAAAACGCGACTCTCTGGAAGAGCGGCAAATAGGCCCTATCGATTTAAGAATTACGTACTCAACTGATATCTATTGTAATCAGATTGTAAATTCTGTTTGGGTTACAGAAAAATGCCTTATTTAGATGCTACTCAAATGCAAAGAGCTAGAAGAAGCCTGTATAATTGGTTTCACTTCTTTGAAATTTTTGGCTAAATCGTTGGTACAAAGTGGAAAACGTTTTAAGAAACTTGGATTATAATCGCAAGCATACCATTTTCAGGTGATATTGAGGTTCCCCTTCTTCTAAAATTCTGCAAAAGAAATTATTGAAACTAGATTGGCATAAATGTAAAGCCAAAATTATTTGCCACTGAAAAAATGCACATTACTGGCAGTGAAAGGCATCTAATTCATTACCTCCTCCCCCCCCCCCCCCCCGAAGTTAAGAGCATAAAATATAGAACTGTATTTAGAAAAGCGTTATAAGAGCATTGTACATAAACTATATTTTTAATGATTTTACGGTAAGATTTTATTTTTCTTTCGACTTTAGGGACTGGACTGATAGATTATCCTGTATAAATATTCGATTTATTATTATTATCATTTTTTTAATGCAAAGAGTATATAACATTGTATCACTAGCCAGCCAAGTACAGATTACCTTATAGAGAGATTTGTATTTTTTGTTGAAATAATATTGAATGAAATAAAATTTGAAAAAAAATTATAAAGGGGCATAGGTATACACAAAGTCTCTGCTTACCCTATGGTCCTCTTCTCCGATCTCTGTCTTTTTAGGTATCTGCTTCTTCATGTAAATTTCACCGAGTCTCCCTCTAACCGGTGAAGGTGGCGGTGTTATACGTACGTTCTTGTTTGAATAGGATTGAGCACCTTCATAATCCACACTCTCATCTAGACTGTCGGCATCGTGGCTATCGTCGCTTAGGTATGGGTCAGATTCTTCATTTCTTGTCGCGTCATCAACGTCAGGCAGATCATGGTTTCCAGTGTATTTAAATACCATGGATCTGAAAGACCGAACGAAATTTACTTAACAACATGTCTGATAAATGAAAAATGGCAAAGGGTTATTTTATAAGACGAATGCTTTGGAAACAGCCTAAACTACCTCAAAGGTATTATTAAGCCACCTTCTCTATTAAGCCATTGTTATTGATAATTTGATATACATCCATTTTATTGGACTGAAGGAGCTGCTGGTATTACTTATTATTCATGGATGTATAGCAATATAGTCACACAAAACAATGTCAATAAACTATAACATGAACATTTAATACGTCCCCTCTCTAATCAACCCCCCCCCTGGAGGAGTTCAACAGCAAATAAGCTCCAAGGGGCTTAATAGAGCCTTAACAGATAAGTACATTTCCCTTCCATTCTGTATAAGTAAAAATAAAGAATAGAACTTGAATTTTCTATTAATCATATTGTATCTGAACGTACTACAAAAGCACGTTCTGTTAATATATTAGGATATATCGGCACTTTTTCAATTATATTACTTCTTTCTCTTGGCAGCTTATAAGCTGACAAATAATGAAGAGAGAACAAAATAGCAGATACAGCTAAAAATGATGTTGAGGGCCCTCATTGGCCTTAAAAAGGCTTCGTGTACTAAACTTATATCGTGGTATGGGCATCAGAAATTATATATCTTTACAAATGAATTAACTAAAAGTTGTATTGCATTAAGTCCTCAAAGATTATTAGAGATATGTTCCGATTTAATTAGAAATTGTCTCTACGATTCATTATATTAAACGGGACAGCATGATATGACGTTGGATTCTTCTTTATTTGCAATATTTACGTAAAATTAGATTTAAGCAGTGCGAAAAGAGGAAATATTCTCAACTATGCAATTACCGTTGCCATATGACAGGAATTTCGACAACTCACCGTTTAGAATATGCAGGTGATGCAGGGCTATCTGGCTCGCTACCAGTTCCTGATCTCTGATATCTTAGCTCAGAGAAGGCGCTATCTGTAGCAAGAAAACGAACATTTAAGTCAGAATCATTTGATTAATCATTCAGACTTTTAATGAATTTCAACTTACCGCAAGGATGGCCGACAATGTACTTGCTTTTAGGGAGATTATAAAAAATATATATGTATAAGACTGCTTTTAGACCTACAATTGTAATGCATTTGTGTTTTCTTCTTAAGGACCTTTCTTTTTACAGGACAAACATCGTTATTTTTATTATTATTATTATTATTATTATCATTAACTTGAGGAAGCATGTAAAACTTCATTCTAAACAAAGTGTTATGGTGCCACTGTTGTGTTGATTTATTGCAAGCGGTTATTGAAAAAATAAAAGATAATATGCAGCTCTAAGATGACAAAGGGATTTAAGATAAAGGTATTTTTATTTTGAATGAAGCACAATCAGCAATGTTTGATCTTAAAGTGTATAAAATCATTTTACCTGTGGATGGCAGTTCCCCTCGAATCCATTCAGGTGCTCTTTGGATCTTTTCCTAACAGGAATTAACAAAGAAGCATTAATGATGAAATCATTGGAAAACTGTCCTTTAGATAATGCTTCTTTTATCAAGCTATATGTTTAGACAACAAGCAAACAGGGCATAGCAAATCCCCATATATACCAATACATTCACATAAAAAGCAGGTCATTTTGGGGCATCAATTTACAAACAGGCAGAAATCTTATGGCCATTGCATTTAATTGATGAATGTTTTGTGAAGTCAATGAATAATGAACTGTATAAGAAGGGCAAAACAAAAAACATGTGATTTAAAATGGTTAAATACAAGAATATCTAATCAATATACAAATTAGTAAAATAATTTGACAGTTTTTTGATCATACATCATTTTCCTTTTCATCTCATGCCCTGAATCTTTTATTCCCTCTTTCGTTATTTCTTTGATAAAGGTTACTTAGATCAAAAGATCTGAAAATAACAGTTTATTTTAAAAAATTCAACTTTATGCAATACCTTCTGCTTTGCTTTGTTTAAACTTGTTGATTCATCAAAGTACCTTGTCTGTTGAGAAAATCAACAAGTAATTGAAATAAATTGAGAAAATATGAAAACAAAATATAGAACTATCACATCTTAGCCTTAAAAATGGTACCATAATGGTGAAACATTTAATGGAATGGGGAGGGGGGTCTACATTAAGAATAAATATATACTACCTTAAGTGTAGTGTATGAAAGCTCAATCTAATTAATATATGGTTTAGAGTTTCACTGAAACTCAAACATTTCTGAATGACCCCCCAATGATTGACCCTGCTTACAACCTAGAACAACATAAAGTTCCTTAGACTATCTAGGACTCTTATGAGGCCCATCTATCTATACCAGTCAATGAAAGGCAAAGAGGATAAAATTCAAAAAAGCTATATAAACCATATAAAATTTGATTAAAATTCTTAAATAATAGATACCGGGTAAGCAGGTAAAATCTGCAGAGGTCCACTGGTTGGATCTTCGCTAAATGGCTCTTCAATTGTTCCTTTCCTCAGCATTTGGAACAATATTTGAGCATATAGGTTCCTATTTTTCCTGAAAAGAAGAGATGAGTTAAATGGAAACTTTGGCAGGGAGCATTATCTGATTGAAAATGATTTTTAAGCAAATGATTATCATTATATAAAGAAACAGACAGTGTCATCAAATTACTGTTGATGAAAGTTAAATACTAAATAAAGAAATTCCACAAAGAGCATATTAAACATCTGGAAGTTTTTGTTGATTTTTTTATCAGGATGTTTCTTATAGTCTCATAATTATATGCCCAATTCAAACAATCACTGCAGTTAGATTTTGCAATCTAACTCAACCTTAAATTAAGTCAGCATGTTAACCTTTTCTTTGCAAACTTCTAGATTCAATATGTTAAATTTTTGCATTGGATTACAGCTGACGACTTAAATGGACAAACTTGCAGAACAAAACCAGTATGGGCTGGCAGCAAAACCTGAACACAGACAAGGACATGGTGCTTACATAGAAAGAGAGCAATGCAAGTGCCTTCTTTGTTATTTAAATGAATTGTTGCAAGTATTGCTCAAGAATCCAAATGGCAGCCTGCTAATTTGCTCTTACTTGTTACAAATGGCTCTCACCTTTCTATTGGCTTCAGCCCCATTGGTCCGCACAGTTTCTTAATCCACAAAGCAATTCTTTGGCGATCTACACACAACAAAACAATCAATATAAAGCCAAGAGTTAGCAAATTCAATAAAAAATTGACAACAAGTTAATTGAAAAAATTTGTGTATTTTAGGCTCACAGCAGTTGGCAGCAAAGTAGAATTGCTTCTTATGCTAACATGAAAATAACATTAGTTGTAATTATTTTTTTTACATGATAAGTTAGATCATTGAAATGAACCTAACTGAAATGATTACTTAACATATTTCCAGTCATGTTGCAAATTGAAGTAGAGTATACTAAATATCTTTTGAAGTAAAGTATACTAAACAATGAACAATTATGCCCTCTTATATTTTGTAGCTGTTTAATGTATTTGATATTTCACATAACGGATAACTAGCACTTTGTTTATATTTTCTTAGGTAATAAAATTTGAGGTGTTTAGGAATCCGCCCTACTCTGTCTGTCTGTACTGTAGTACTTATTATTGCCATTAATAATCTAGGCTTAACAAAACTATTACCTCTCTTTTGAGACAAACTGAGTACAAATGGTTTCATATCATCGATATAACTCTTAAAAGCCTCATCCAGGACTTTGATTTGCTGACTTCCATCTGAAGTTGGGCTCCCAATATTATCTCGGGTTTTTTCAGCTGCCATATTTGTTTTGTTTTTGCCTATTTCAAGTCGGACAGGCCTATCCTAACTGAGAAAAGTAGCGTTTGATTGACTACTCAATTCTCACAGCATCGCATTGGTTTTTGGCATAATGTTCTTTGCATCCTTGTTTCTATTTTCATATAATACATTCCCAGATGACGATGATAAGCCTGACGATGGAAATCTCAGAAAAACAGCGGTTATGGCCTAAATCGCTACCAATTAAATTTTAAAAATAAGGCGCCCTGTACGAATACTCCTCATGTAAATACGCACGAAATTTACAATTCTGGAGTGCAATGAAATTTCTGATTATCTCCGAAATCCAGGCGTATTTGCACCCCCTTATAGATTTGCAACATAAGAAATGTGGCTTGAAATTACCAAAATCTTAGACTAAAAGTTAAGAATGCGAACCAAGTTTAAAATACTAAACTTCATAAGGTGCATTTCCATCTTCGTCTTGAGAAGGTAAGTAAAGTTTTTGCCCTTTCAACATTTAGAAATACTTTTGGTAAGAACGATTTTTGTGCATGGACTGGAAATGCCCCACAAAAAATGGTCACTCCAGGATTGGGGGGGAGAAATACCCTTTTATACTCCCTTAAGGTTACGCAGAAGTCAGTGAAAAATAACATCTTATCATAAAGGGGGCTAACAGCTATAGGTTTAACTATTGCGAGAGCTTCCTCCTTGTCTATCCATATACCATATTGTATTAATCCATCTATTGCATTGATAAATTTTGTGTAGTAGAGTTATATTTTTGAAATAAGGTACATTTGCATATTGGATACCTAAGAGAGCGTAATAGTGCTTAAATATCCTCCGGTTACAAAGATAAAAACTGTTTAAGATCGCTCAAATAATCAAGAAAACGGGCCATGTTTTAGGTGCAGAATCTTCATTTCTATGGTTTTCATCAACCAATTTCACTTCTTTCGTGTTTTCAGGACTAAAAGACTAAGTACCATCAGGTCTTTAGTCAATACTGGGCAATGTTTTTCTCTGCCTAACCAAGCAACTGCGGTGACCACATCTGCTAATTAGCCCTCTCTTGTCATTCAAATTGAACCAATCGGCACCCAAAACGTTTCGGCAAACAAGCTGATCATATGCTCTTAACGGATTTAAGAAGATTTAATTACAAAATAGAGTTTTAAAACAAGCTTCTTTCTGTGCAGTATAAGAGAATTCATGCCTATTATGCAACATTCAGCTTGGTATCTGAGTGGTGGAGCTCATCTGTTGTTGGATACCAAGTAGGATACAATGACACAGAAAAGGGTGGGAAATGTATAAGAGTATGATTAGAAGGATGTGTTAAATCCACGCCAATGCTATGACCCCACAACTGTAGTAGCTTGCACTTATTGAGATACCAGAGAGGTGAAAAAGAAGCCTGCTAAAACTTAAACCCTGTCCCCTTTCCGAGCTAGACGTTTCTTTGTTTTTTTCCAAAAATCGATTTTATGTGAAGACTTTTTCAAGAGAATCATGATGATGATGAGATATCATGATTCGGTCAGGTGAAAGAAGGGGCTCGACAATACATCACAACGGTACAGCAACAAAACTGTGTTTCAGTATGCCCAAAATCATAACAATTAAGTATGCAAAGATCAATTTTGTTATGTTTTATGGTTATAGACCATACAGCTTCCCCATGATAAATAGTATATTTTATAAGGAAGTTCATACCAATTTACCCTGAATGCCAGACCCACCCATCGGGATATTACTAACAGTACCCAGGGTACTACTAATTAGGCTCCCGTTTTCCGTCTAATTTTGTGAGATTTTGAAGAGCAAGGTTCAACTAGAAATGACAACGAATGATTCAAGCATAAATTACATGCAAAAAGATTAAATTAGACCGTTCAAATATTAATTGACTGTCTGTAATACTCGAGGTTTCTGTTGGCAATGAATTCTCACCAAACACTGTACAGATATTCAATATCTTAAGATAAGCTAAAAGTCACGGAAAGAAGATAGAAAGTCAATTAGATATTCAATTAACATGGCTATAGAAACGTATCTCCAAGGTGTGAAATAATTTGTGACAATCAGCTGTAGCAAAAAGCTTTAAATCAGAGCCGACAGGAGCAGGTATATTGAGGGGAACGGACGTTATCACGTTCCAACGATCGTCATCTTCATCAGACTATAATCAATCTTTGCTTCGTATAAATATCTGAAATATTTCCGTCAAGATTGTATGAAACAGCGGACATGTTACGCATGGAGGTCGCTTTGAAGTTTCTTCGTCCTATCAACTTCTTCTTTTTTTGATCCACTGATGGTGTGAGGAGGCAACAAACTCCCCTGGAAAAAATTTTGTGTATGGAAAGCACACCTACTTTACCGGCAAGATCGTTATAGCACTCTAATTTCAAATAATGCAAATGACAAAGGATCTGTATTGGGAAGTACTTTTCCAAATATAGTGGTTCGAACCCAATTTCTGGTAAAAATACCATGTAATTACGATGCAAAAGAGTTATACCCAAATGTTAACATATATATCCTAACATGTTAACATATAACTAGATGATTAGATGCAGAAATGCAATCCATGTGTATAGATAGCAAAAGTAATGCCAACATGGAAGAAATTATTGCCATCTTCAATGCAGTTAAGCAAGCCAAACCTTCAAAAACATCAAATTAGGTGTCCTTTTATATAAATTATTGTATACGCTATATTTTGCGGCTCTATTAACGGACGAGAAGGAGACAAAATAGCATCTCTTGGAGGGGGTTGTTGCCTGTTGCTCGATATACAAAAAGCTTCCCTAGGAATAGTCACAAATAAGAAAGTTAATGTTTCTCGGTTCTGTTGGATGCTTTCAACTGGAGATGCAAGTTTTAAATCTGTTCATTGATAGAGCTTTGTATCTGCCGATTATACGCCATGGAAACGCCCAGTTTGTTGTTTCTAGTCAATTTACTTTATAAAGAACAGGCTATGAAGCCTAGAACTGCGATGACTGCTCGTTACTCGACTGTCTTTTCAATAGAATATCAACAGAGACTTCGAGAAGCAATTTCACGTGCTCAGTATCAAAAGCACACGTGACATAAGTATACACAGGTCTCTTAGTTCCACGGTTAAGGGAAAGAAATTTCTGCTTTAAGAAGTACAGTGTGTCGTCATAGCTCTTTGTATCCCCTTTGTAATCAGGGAAATAGTCAGTGATAGGGGACCGCTTGATCTTTTCTGCAAATATGTCATTCTTGTTAAGGAACAGGATTACAGGTGTCTTGGTAAGCCAGGGCGAATTTACAATTGAGTCAAACAGCTCAAGGCTCTCGTACATTGCATTCTTGTTTGGATCTTCTTCTACGTACAAGTTGTAGTCTGCAAGCGAAGCACAGAAGAAGATGACACCGACTTTATTGAAATACTGAATCCATTTCTTTCTCTCATCTCTCATGCCACCGACATCTATAACTAGAAACCTGTTGTGGCTGTAAACAAATTTGATCTCCGTGCTTCCCGTTGTCACTCGGCGGGCATGAAGCATATCCTGATCATTTGGGACAAATTCTGCTTGGGAGATGCGCTGTAGGTTGTTCAAAAAATAGCCGCCCATATCAACAAGCTGCAGGTAGTGTCTCGCATAGTTGAAGTACTCTTTCACTCTGTCGTCTGCCCACAATCGTCTTGCTAGCCGCAATATATCGCGCAATTCCTTCCCCTCGACCATGTTAATCTTGAAAAACTTTGTCAGTTGCAAGAATCTTGATACTGTTTGTTTAAGTCTTGGGTTATCAAAGTCGATCCCATCCATGTACATAGCTCTTAATAAGCATGATAAAGTCTCACCAAGGTTACTAACTATCAAAGGCACAGTACTGAGGCGTTCTGCTTTTGATATATCCTTGACATAGATGAGTCGAACCTGTTTTAGAAAAGAGCTCTTGCCGCTGTTTGAAGGACCAAGGATAAGAATTTGTACAACCTGATTGACATTGTTCGCGTCTTCCGCATTGCTGACAGATGCCTCAGAAACGGTCGCCTCCTTGGTTTGTACGCTCATTCCACAACCCATGTTGAAGAAATGTTTTTATACACAGTTTGTTTACCTTTTCATAAGTGAAGTAATCAAATAAATGGCAAGAAAGGATGTAGCAAACTAACGAAGGATACAATCTTTTCCATGAACGTAATAACGATTCTATAACGTAGAAAGCAGGTCGTGTTACAAAAACAGTGAATAAATGAGGATTATGTACGTCGGCGAGATTTCTCCTCCAGGATACGGCGATAGACTATGCGAGATACTCGTCTGATGTAATTCATACAGAAGTTCTTCATAAACAGCTTTACTGCACTAGAATATATCACCAATCGTGGTGCTTATTGATAAGAATCAACAGCAAGATAATTAGTTAGAAGCAACAAACTATGAGACTTCTTTCCGGCAAGAAAACAACGAAGATATATCGAAAGTTACGAACGTTGTCCAAACTTTGGAATAAACGAAAAGAAGTGTTGCAGATGTATTTTCTACGAGCATGAATTGACGCAGATGTTTTGAAGTAGTTGCGATGACAGAAATGTTTACCAGAGGTTGCGACGGACTTTAATGCCTGAATCTATTGCGATACAGAGAATCTAGGGTGTTAAACTAACCACCCTTATTTACTTTTCTGTTGCTACCAGACACTAAGTGGTCTAAAAACAGTATGGTTATATAACTTTGCTAAAAACAGTATAGAAAGACACTATTTTCACTATTTTTAGAAACAGTTCTACAATGAATCTTTATGTAGCTCATGCCTAACTCTGTGATTCATAGTGATGCGATTGCACCGAATTGTCAAAGAAACTTATTCAACTTAGTTTAAATAGGAAAAATTTTTGTGGCTGACAGTAAACCTTGTGAATCCTTCATATTCTAATGAATAGCCTTTACGTTAATAATTCTGGCATTTAGGATACCCTCAAGAAGAGGGGAAGAATTTTCTTCAACTACTGAGCGCCAATTTTTCAATTTTATTGGCAAGAAGACCTTAAAAAGAGAAGTAAAGAAATGAAAAAAATTGTACATAAATTCGATTATCCCAGAAAAGCTAATTTAAGATGGTGCTGAGAAATATTTTATAATAACAATAATGATAATAATAATCAATTTATTTAAAGTTGGCGCTACATAACTATGTACAGTAAATATTAAAAACACTACTATACAAGCTGATCCAAGACAACTGCTAAAATGAATACTAACAGTAATAATATATACGAGATTAAATAAATAAGATATAAAATAGAAGGCATAAAATTTCAAAGCAGAATTAAAAATGTAGTTTTGTAAAAATCCGAGCAGTTTGAAATCCCAAATTTTAGCTTCGGTAAGTCATAGAATCACAAAAATCCAAGTTGTGGAAAGAAAGTCTTTCATAATCTACATGGGCAGTAGTCGCAATTCCAGCTTTTGATTTCTTTCTTAAATTCATTGATAGATTGAGAATCCTTATGTGCTGGGGTAGAGATAGCCACAAACGCTGCCCTCTATATTTGATAGTTTCAGAACCGTAACTTATTGTTCTTTCCCTGGGTAGCAAAAATTCATTATTGTTTCTCAGATTATAAGTAATAGTACGCTCACAGAAAATCTCCTTCATAAAAGGGGCGTTTATGTTCTCCTTAGTTTTGAACATTTCAATCATAAGAGTTTGCAGGTTCTTTGCATGAATATCAACCGAGTCATCCTTTGCTAGCAGGGTGCTAAAACTAAATCCTTGTATGCAATTCTCAGGGCCCTTTCATGTATTCTATTAATCTTATTATTCAGGTGTCAACTTTGGAACATCCAGACTAATGGACAATATTCAAACTGGCTAATTACAAAGGCTCTCATTAAGATTCTTAATTAATTAGCTTCTATGTATCCAGATATGCGAGCGAGGGTGAAAAGTTTGTTACCAGCCTTCTTACACAACTTAATGATATCTGTTTCTTATGTAGTTCTATTTTCATTTATTTCATGAATAATGAAAGATTATACCCCATTCATTATAACTGGGATGAAATAAATAGTGAAATCAACTTCCCTTAATTAATTGGCTTTGTAACACACAATTTCATCAATGTTTCATTATTATCGCGTATTTGTTCTTTTTTACTTGATCTTCCTTGCATATACATGAATTTTTACTCCAGGCATCTTCATTAGAGATCAGCCAAATACAATATATTGAAAGAAAGGGTGAATTGCAAAGCTGAGCCGGGTTTGACTTGGAATAAACTGGGAAACTGCGAAGGAGCTATTGCATAATGACTTTTTCCAAACAAATCAGATGTTTCGTTCTCACAGGCATTGCTGTTTGTCAAAAAAAGCGGCATAATTTCCCGGCTGCAACCGTAAAATATCTGACTAATTTATTGTTTTTTTAAAATATAACGACCTTTTGAAAAGGAGCCACTGCAATCTTTCACAAAAGCTGCGAGACTGCATTGATTTTCGACCATTTCCACTCTCAAGTAATGTTTTTGTTCGATTTGAAGAGAAACACGAAGGTAAATGATGAGTTCAAAGCAACATTGCTATTTTTTGGTGAGGGGCATGGAAATTTCTATCTTTTTCCGTCTAAATATAAAAGGGTTTTCTCAAGAATCAGCGGAGAGGCGCGCCAATGAAGACTAGTTCAGACCCGTCAGAAGTGGAATCCCCCCGGTAGTTTGCAAGTGTCAGGGACGCCGGAGCATATTTTAGAGTGAGGGGGCTTTGAAGATTGGGTGTGGTCACTCAAGTTCATGCTGGTGCTCTTTAGAAATCGATAAAAAGGACAAGACATGTCCAAGCTTTGTGATGGGGAAAATGGCCAGTAGAACCCAAGTGCAATAGGCAAAGGTCAAATAGCCAATTGTGTATTTTGATTAGAAAGCTATGCCTTCAACATAACTTATCGGCAAAAAAAATCGAGGGCTACACCCCCCCCCCCTGAAGCGCTTAAAAAGTTCTTCTTACGATGGTTGATGGTCATCAAGGCCAATAGGCCAACTGGCCTAGCCTTTATGACCATCCTCGGGATGGTGGTGGATAGGAAAGAGAGGTATTCAGATCAAGAATTTTTCCAAGTTAAGAGCGGTATTCAAATCGCAAATTGACCGTTGGATCCCCCCCCCTCCCGGCTCCAGCGTGCCTGAGTGTTGGTTTCTTAATTTTTCGAAAAAATTAGTTCTGTACTAGCAAACTTTGTACTGATAAAGACATTAGATAGTGTTCCTCTTCAATTAGACATCTAAATATCATCATTTGTTCACAAGTTGACTAGTGCAACTTTTACAGCAGGGGCATTCTCCAGCAGTCTAAAGGATGTTATATCGAAGAATTTTTCCCTAACCCTCATTACCCCCTCCATTCCGTTAACTCCACCTGCTCGTTTTCATAGCAAGGTATTTCATGACAAAGATTTGTTCCATTTTATCAAAAAGTTGCAGGGAATGTTGTGCTCACCACAAACACATTTTTTCAGGCAGCATTGATAATCGAGGAGCAAAATAGCCAAGGGGTCTGAAATTAGTCAGAAATTTGTGTGCTTATCCCCAGAAGGGACGAAGAAGCGTTGCTGTGGTTGCAAGGCCTGTTATTGTTGCTGTTGCTGTTGTTTATATTTAAAATTGTAATGGCGGTTAATAGCTTTATTGCAGCGTTATGGGAAAATAGAAATTGCTCAAGGGATTTCCTTCTAGGTTTTTAAAGTCATGAGAAGAGGTATGATAAATAAATTTGCTTCCTTAGTTACTTTCCATTCAATTAAATATTACAAATTGGGACTCATTTGCATCACAGTCTGGCCGCACATTAAAAACATAAAACGCACATAAAATTTTTTTAGGCCATCTAACAGATAAAATGGAGACAAGGAACGTACATTGCCCAGGAAACAAAGCTAATTTTACAGAAATGTGCGGCTATTTGCTGTTAAAGTAGTAAAAAATAAAGGTGCAAATCCTTTCTTAGATTGTTGTTAGTTTTTATTTCTTTATTTCTGTAATTTATCTTTTTGATAGTTGATTGTATATTAAAAATGTGATAAAATATTCATTATGAATTATGTTTTGTCTCGATTACATTTTGTTTAACAAAAGGAAGAGGTAAATCCCGAGATTCTCTTAATCAAGCAATTGATGATCTCCTTGGGGGAGATGATGGTGAGCTAATAATCTTTATAGCTATTTGCACTTAAGTTTCATTAAAAAGCATACATGTCATTTTGTGGATTAAGACTATGCTCCTGTGTTACTAACATAATTATAAACTAATATTAGTATGTAAATGAAGATATAGTTGCAGATTGAATATGGCAAGATAAGATTCATAACTATGCATTCATTTGTTGAAGGTTTATATCTTTAGTCCACCAATAAGCCCCAGCCACTTTTAAGCAGCCCAGTCTGCAGAGCGTGGCAACTGCACGTACAAGAAAATTTGCTGCAAATCTAAGTGCACCCCAAAAATTAGGCCTTGCATGCGCCCATTGTATGCGTATAGGCTCGACATAGGTTCACCTGGAGGTTCATACTTGTAACCTAAAGTGGCTTGGTGCACCCGTGAGAATCAGATGTGCACGCCTTGCACCCCTCATTTTAAACCTTGCACACGCGAGATCTCGTCGAGTTCTGCCATGCTCTGCAGATTGGTAAGCAGCCTTGCAAATAAGCCATTGGAGGTTAAGTAATTATATTGAAAGAGTCCCTCTATTGAGCTAACAGCATAACTAGAATCCAAAAGTTTGATCTTAATCAAGGGGGTTCTTTCTCCTTCAGTGGTCACCTATCAAGAGGGTATATATATAAAAATCCCTTATTACTTTGCTATTCGTTAGTTTGTATTTCTTTATTGTAATTTATTCTTTGATAGTGTATTTTAAGTTAAGTTTTATGTAGTGACTTTGAAAAGATGAAATGAACTAGTAGGAAAATATTCAGATTATTGGTAGTAAGTTACCCCTTCATAAAAATCAAAAAATTGACACAGAGAGCTGGTAAAAAAATTCAATTCAAGGAGACATTGGCAGTTGCTATCCATGATTGGAGTTGATATCCAATTTTTATCTAACCCGATGATGTCCTCAATTAACAATTATGCTGGAAGTGTCTATGATTCCTTTTTAGATGATATAATAACACCAAGATCAGGAAATAGTGGAAAAAGAACCTCATCACCAGCTAAGGTAAATGGAAATGACTTTCCTTTAAGTTATGGTGACCTAACCAAACAAAGCTCATGGTTTCTTTGAAAAAAACCTTGACAATTGGGATTTGTTGTGAATTCCTCCTGATGATTACTAGGATAAAAGTTAGTCTCTTTCAATTTGAAGTATTTCTCTAGTTGTTATGAAAAATGTTTGTTTTCAGAAGAATCTTATAGATTCAGTGCTTGAAATTTAAGTTATACAGTATTATTTGCAAAAAAATTTTGCCTTGGTTATCTGAACTTTGAAATATTGTAATGTATGAAAATATTTTAGAATGGTAAATGAAGTCATTTGCAGTTCTCAAAATGACAACCATCATCATTATCATGATAATAAAAAAAATACTAATAATAATAATAATAATGAATATCATCAATTTGCAACTTTTTCTAGAAACATGGCAAAGTAAACAGTCCAAAGAAAACCTTGTCATCTGAGTATGCTTTTGTTTGATATTTCATAAAATTTATCAGTTATTATATATAACTTATATACAATAATATTTCTTTGTCATGTGCATGAATGAAGTTTTAACTGACTAAAGTGTTTTAACCAATTCACTCCTTACAAGGATAATCCTTAGTTGAGCATCTGTTTTGAGAACCACACAAATAAAAACAACCATCAAGTTATCCACATTGGCTTTCAAGGAATGAAGAAAGTAAATGCTGTTTTTATTTTCCAGATTCGTAATGATATCAATTAAGTATACAAGTAAAAGAAAATGGTTAGATGATTTGTAAATCTTCATGATCAATTCTTTTATTTCTTTCAACTTTAACCTTCTTTATCTTGCTAGTGCTTCATCAAAAGATTTTTACAGCAGCTTATCAGCAATTGCTGGCCATGATATTTCGGAAGGAAATGATGGGGAGGTAGATATTGTATTACAGAATGTATTCTTTGCCGTTTGAAAAAGCTTTTTTGTAAAGAACCTTGTGCTGAAGTAATTATTTCCAGTAGCAAGATAACTGTGGTATGATAATTAATAACAATTGATCAAATGAATGCATGGTTTCAGGAGACAGGGCTTGCCATATTTCTCTGGATCAATAGCAGGAAAAATAACCAAGTCTCTTTCATATCAATTAAAGAGAAAATTTGTATAATGAAACGATAATTTCCTTGTGTTTTCAAATAACCTCAGTGACCATTCTCTCATACCTGCAGGATATTGAAGTTGATGCAGAAGATGCAGCAAACATTGCACAAAGTTTAGGGGTAAGTTTTTCCAAGGGAGATATTTTTGTTTGTGTTTGTTTTAATAAAAGAATATGTTTTTCTTAAGTGTAACAAGTAAGGAAAAGCTGAACAGCAGGCTAACTCATTCTTGACAAGTGCTTATCATGAGATAGGCAAGAATTAAGTATTGAAGGCACCACAGTTTGGAGGGAACACTACTAAGGACATAGAAAATGAGCAACTTAAACAGCCAGCATAAAAATATGAGCAAAGGGTAATTGTATATTTTTTTTATTCTCTACTACATATCATCGAACATTATCTGAAGAAGCCCTGTATGCTAGGGGGAAATTTTTATTATATGATATATAAATATGTAAATATTATTAAGCTATATGTGATGTACACCTGCTGCTTTTTTCTAATTGTAAGCTGTAGGTTTGCTTTTGAAGATGCAAAAGAAAGCAATATGACAGGCATTTTGTAACGATGTGATAATTCAATGCAAGAAACGAAGCAAAACTAGGTATCCTTTGCAGCATGCAAAGATTCATTCCAAGTATAGATCTCATCACTATAAAACGGCCTTTTTTTAATTCAGGATATGGATGATCTTGAATCAGATTTGTTTGGATCTTTTGGATCCAGCAAAAAAAGTAACCAGAAAGCAAAGGGTTTGTTTTTTTCCTCATCACTTCGTCTGTATAGTAAATTTTTTTGCAAATATGGACATTCTGTATGAATTGAATATTTTCATGATGTAGCTTGAGGTGATTGAGCCAGTTACGTGAAATTACCTCTTCAGTTATATCCTAATGTAATTGAATTGGATTAGTGTGTATGATTGTTTAGAACTTTACTTCATGCTTCATGGTTTCTTCGCAAAGTGAGGCTATCTATTCAAAAGGACAGGACATTAATAAAAAATGCTATCATAGGTCATTGTGAGATATACTTGATGCTATGGTTATCGACCGATACGCTCACTACGGTGGAAGTTTGCATTACCAAAATTTTTAAACCATCATCATCACAATGCATGCTTTGCGTATGATTTGCAAGCATTTGGATTAAATTCTAACTGAATTTCTGCCTCAAATCATTGCAATCTAAAGGTGAGAACATGGCGAGAGTGTTTTCCCGTAACCACCTTAATCCTGTATCCACCTAAATTGCGTAACCACCTAATTTTTGTAACCACCTTAATCCTGTAACCGTCTTAATCCGTAAGCACCTTATTTTTATGATCACCTTAAAACCGGTAACCACCTTAATCCGTAGCCACACTAATCCCGTAACCACCTTAATCCTGTATCCACCTAAATTGCGTAACCACCTAATTTTTGTAACCACCTTAATCCTGTAACCGTCTTAATCCGTAAGCACCTTATTTTTATGATCACCTTAAAACCGGTAACCACCTTAATCCGTAGCCACACTAATCCCGTAACCACCTTAATCCCGTATATACCTTACTCCTGAACCACCTTACTCCCCAAAACAACCTCACTCCCGTAACCGCCTTAATCCCGTAACCACCTTACTCCCGTAACCACCTTACTCCCGCAACCACCTTAATTCCGTAAGCTCCTTAACCCATAACCACCTAAACCCCTAAACCACCTTAATCCTATAGCAACCTTATTCTACTTCTCCTTGCAATATCGGTTTGCAAATTTCTCAGCTTAGTTTTTTTGCGAGATTGATCCGCCATTTCGGCCGCTATGTTTTACTAACGTCGTCCGCAATTTTCCAGTTAGGTGGAGATCTCTATCGCGGTAATTATTAGGACAATGAGCTTATTTAAAAAAATGTATTGAAAAAATAACGCTCGAGATTGTCCTTAAAGATTCAGCTTAAACACCCGATCCTGCTCTTAGTTTGCCCGCATTGCTGATTATCTTTGTGTGTTGATAGGGACTGGCTCGCTACCTGCTTCGAAGCAAAGGAAGAAAAAGCAAGAATTCTCAGGTAAAGAATATGAATTATGAACATTGTGAAAGATTAAAAATCCACAGAGTTCAGAAAACCTTTCATCCTACGTCCAATCTAATTGCAAAAATTTCTTTTTTTTGATTAGCAAAAAAAATCGGATGATGAGTTGAATGTTACACCATGCAAACAGGACAACGAATCGATTTGCGTCTGTTCTCATTCGGATCTGATCTAAAATTTCGCTTACATTCACACAGACTTTGATATTATAAATAACGCAGAAATGAACGGTAGAAGGGTGAAATGAACTTTGGTCCCATGGTCTCTTGTTCACCTCGTCCATCACTTCTTCATCCATGCTTTTTCAGGCCGAACCATTGTGGACACGGGTTTCTAATGGAACGGAAGCGAACGAGCATTTGTTTTTTACCTTTTTTTAATTAGATTTTAATATCTAGCTATACATTTATACAAATATAAGCATACAACTAATCTAGAACAAATCTACTACATAAAAACAAACGAAAGAAAATAACTAAAGATACAAATGCATAAATGCTTAAGATAAATATTAAAACTACTTGGGTCTGAATGGACAGAATCTGTAGCAAATAATGATATTTACAGATTTTGGATTTACAGGTAGGACCATCCCATTGTTTTAGCATATTTTTTGGATTTTTTATGTTGTCAGCTAATTTTATTTCATTCTGCAAACTGTCCCAGATCTGAGGTCTCATGGCTTTTAGTTTCTTAAAACCGAAAACACGGGTCTTTAATCTGTACCTTCTTGGTACGGATTGCAAAGCTCATTTATTTGGATAGGGGCTTTCTCGTATGAGTCCAAGGCTTATCCGTGTTAGTTTGGGAACACAGGATCTGTCTCGTGTGCCCGGGGTCCTTTTGACTGACTTTTATTGCTGACGGCAATTGTTGCCGTGGTCTTTTGCCGTAGGAGCGTAGCATTTTCTTGTCTGTCCCCCGTGTAATGGTCGAAGTCAGTCTTCGACTCGTGATTGCGAGAGGTTTTGAGAAATAAGGAAACAGAGTTTCAGCTATACATGGTGATCTCCAAATCAAGACTCAAGAATCCTCTACAAATGATAATACCTAACTTTATATACTCTAAGAAACAAAAGATTTTTGACAGATATGTAATAATGCTAATTATGATATTGTGATATTGATACCGAGGTTAAATGACGTAATACAAATACATACGTCTGGTTTCCTGCTACAACCGGGGGGGGGGGGGGGGTGGCAGCAGACATCTAAGACGATTATTGATTGTTTAGTGTGCCAAGCCGGCTATTTTGCTCGCCTGAATGCGACATCTTAAATATCTTATTGCTCCCTTCTAGCCTTATTTAATAACCATATCTAATCCCAGACTGAATGAAGAGCGTAAATGAGATTCAGACTTTCCTTCGTCGAAGATCTATGAGCTTTGTGGCAAACTTAAATACGATTCTTAACTGAAATAGATCGACAGGATTAGTGACTGTGATCGACTATGGATAAAACACAACAGGCCCTATTTTAGAGAATGCGTGTAACTGCTGACCATTAGTATCTATGACATTCAATCATTCATTTGCAATGGTATATCTCTAGCATACAAAAAGCAAATTAGAAATTAGCAACTATAGTCTTACTTCTAATCGTAATGATTTGCTAAAAGAGCAAAAATTCGAAGAAGAAGTCTTCCTATTCAAGTTGAATTTTTTTAAGCAGGCTATGTTGCAGCGATTCTACGGAACTATCTTTCTCTAGCTTTAGAATGATTGTGATACAATTATTCTGATTTTAAATAAGACCTTTATTGGATTTGAGATTGCAAGGCAAAGCGGCAGATGTAAAAACGAAACAACTACAAAGCCAATTTATTTAAACTGGTATTCCGCTCCCGCATATGCGACCTCTTAAGAGCCATATCATGTTCAGAAGGGTTGGAATTTCTATTCCTTAGTTTCAACCCACTGATATTTTCGTTATTTTACTTCCTACAACTTCATATTTTACATCTTTGTTCCAGAGGCTCTCTAGGTGGAACCTATCTTTGATCACCTAAGGCATAAAATAGCAATCAATAAGAATTATTTTTGCAAACATTTTAACACCTTACTGATCTCCCTGCTTAGTAAACCCTAATCTGCTCTCACGTCTTTTTGACTTTCATTGGATTGGTCTGAGAAACCTCGAAAATAAATATTCCTGTTAACCTTTTCCTCTCTTCAGATTTCGACGAAGACGACCCTCTTGCAGGCCTAGGCCTTTCTGACGATGATGACATCCTGAGCAAGAAGCCGAAATCAAAGAAACCAGAGTTGTCAAAAAAGCTTTCTCATACAGCCAGCAAAGGCAAAGTTGATCCAAACGTTACTGGGCCCAATGCAATAGAACCAGATTCATCACCAGTTAGATGTAAGCGTATTATTTTCATAAATTTGATAGCATCTCATATTTTGACGTGTATGGCAATGGTAAAATGCATCTTGGTCTCTGCTGTAGTGCTAGTCTGTTGGTGGTCTTGATGATGATTTTCTAGGCCAAAAGTTCATCTTATTAATGGTCATTTCCATATTGCCTTTGTTACATGATGCTTGTATTTAGTTTCGAAGATTTTTTTATCCGCTGATATCATACCAAACATATTCTTTTGTGACTAGCATCCAGCTTTGATAGAGACGATCCATTCTTAGCCACTGACCCACGCCCGAGGTCTGGCAGTGGAAGTGAAAGGAAATTCAAACGTATGAACAGCTGGGATGAGCCGTCGATTGGCACTCAAAGCGAATCAGAGTTTACGCCTCGTTCAAGATCGAACTCGTTTGGACAGCAAATGAAACAAAGCAGAAAAGGTTCAAAAAAGAAAAAGGTGAACCCGTCACCTCCTAAAAACGACACCAATGTTATTTCGAATCAGGGTTTGTTTATACTACGTCGTTTCTTTATTTTATAAGCAGCAGTTTGTTAAAAACCCGAGTGATCAATACGGTGCCTTTTTCTTATTACTGTTTAAATGCATTACGAAGCACTTCGAGTTTCAATGATCATAGCAACTTCTGTAATTCACATTACATACAGGTGCAAAATGAGCGTTATTTGATACCATAACAAGATGGTGGGCAGGGCATATTTTTACTGTAATATGATCACTACTTTCTAACTTGTAACCTTGCCTCCACGCTAAATAAACTTAAGAAACCTCGAGTGACGCTTATATCGGACAATTTTGTCTGTGTTATTTCGTCCTTATATGATTTTAGACATATCGGGTCTCTTACCTTGAAAATGAAGCTCCTTTCTTAAAGTGCCATATTGCTAACGGTTGATTTCTGGGTAAACAAACAGTCACTTTTACAAAATATACAAACAGATAGACAAACGGCTCTCTTATGCTGTAGCAACATTTAAGCTGAAAATAAAGCTTTGGTTTTATACTTTTGCCTTGTGTTTTTGCTTCCTTGTATTGTTTCTTGTGTTTTTTATTAATATTCGTTTAAAAAAGGTTACTGAGACTGTTCTTTTGATTTTTACTCTACTCTCCTCTTAGCTTCTACCTCTACTCTCTTTACTCTACTTTCTACCTTTGCCACTACCTTGCTTCAATTTATTTTACATCCGCAGAAGATGGTATTGACCTGCCTGACAATGGGATAGATAAACAAGTCCTTATGAGCGAACCAATAAAGACTAAGGAGAAGCCTACCAAAACTGCGAAACAAGTTGATGATATATTTGCAGATGAAGACGACCTACCAGGTTCACCGTGAATTTATTTAGCTTCTTAACATTTCCATGTCAAATTTTCTTTTCATTGTGACAGCCTTCTGACAAAAAAAATAAACGATTATAAGGATATTCTATTCTATTAAGGGGGAAAATAATGCTTTTGCTGCATGCTATGAAACACACTCTGAATATTTATAACTAAAGGAATAATACTGGCTGACACAACATCATAGATCAAGATAACTCAACGTTTTCAATGAGTTTCAAACGATAATCATCGCAGCCCCATCCCTTTATTGTGACTTATTTCATATGCATGTGATGGATAGGTAGCTTCAAAACGAAAAAACTTGACTTGTCGTAAGTCTGTCGGTGGGTCGTGAAAACGACGTGGCTACGCTGTCTGTTTGTTGCCAGCGTCACAGCAACGTTCAAGAAATTTGCGAGGGCTAGTTCTTGGTCACTATTTGCAATCTTCGTAGTTTTCACCGTATCTAATGTCACTTTTTTGCATTTATACCTTAGGGTTAAGTGACGATGAGAGTGTTTCTCCGACAAAAAAGCCTTCGAAAAAAGTAGTCGAAGACTCGGAGCCAGTACGTAAAGCAACTCTTGCACTTGACGATCTCCTAGGAGGGAAATCAAAGTCAAAAGAGTCGAAAGGAAGAAAACCAACATTTCTTGAGCAAATGATGTCGAAAAATACAGGGAAGCGACAAAGTGCTGGTTGGTATTTTTATTTAAATTTATTGCGAATGTTTTTCCAACTTTCATGGTATCTGAGGTGCTAAAGCAATTGTGTGAAGGCTTGTTTCTTGCAGCAAGACATCATAATGTGAATAAATCAAGTAATGAATAAATCATGCAATGACAAAATGAGAAGTGATTTCAACAATAGAGACCGTATAACAAGTCACAATTTATTGGCGGAGACCTTGCTGCCTCTCAAGTTCCCTTCTTTGGCACTAACTGTTTTCCAGTGACCATTGCAGAACGTTCTGTCAACTTTTACCGAGAAAACCTTTTAAAGAATAACATTATTTCCTTTTGAAGTGTATTCCTTTCATATTTAACAATCCCTGATTGATAAAAATTACTTTTTGTTTTGCTTTCGAGTATGGTGAAGTGTATTTATCTTTCAAGCCAGAAGAAAATTCAGGATTTTACTTAATGCTTCAGTACACCCTGCGGGAGTATTTTGTATTGCAATGCTCAAGATTACAGCTAAAATGCTTAATAAAAAGTGGTTTGAATTTAACTAAGATTGATACTGGTTAGTTAGCATATGAATTACTGTAATTTTACCAATAGATGCTGATAGCCTTGTTACCAGTCCACGAGAGGCGGAGGTCGCGTTTGGTGGCTACAGTCCTTCGGTCGGTGGTCCGAAAGACCGTCCAACAACTGCTCCGAATAAGAGAAGCGTCCGATTTGCTGACGAACTTGGCTTTGATGAGCTCGATATATCTTTGAATGATAGTAGGCCATCTACGGCACCTGAAAGTGGTCGGTCAAAGAAACCAAATAACAGAATGAAAGATGCCACTATTGGATCATCTTTTGAAGATGATAACACGGATATTTCACTGGATTTGAGCACAAATGAATTTAAGAGACCGTCAACGCCAACTTCTAAAGCTGCTGGTATGTTACATTGATCGTGAAAGAAGCTTTATCTTGATTAGTTTGATTCTCATGAGCTTAATAAACTTCAAATTTATCTGTCAAAGCCATAAACCTTTTTGGCTGATTTAGATTTTTTTCTGACATCTTGGCGTTCTGGCCTCACATTTTGTAATGCCTACTCTCTAAGTCATAACTTTTTATCGTTTTGCTTCACGTAAATAGAGTGCTAAATAGGCTCCAGTTTGCTAACTTTGCCTTGCGCCCGGAATCTATTCCGCGCGCAGTTGATGTCCAGGAGCCTGAAGCACAAGTATTACGCGCGCATTTTCTGCGAAACTGATTTGCGATTGGTAAATTTTTGTAAGTCCTGCTCCCACACCGTGCTTGTGACTTTTATCAAAACAATTTCGGTAGAGTACCCATGCGTGTACTTTTCGCTTCCAGAAAAATCTCCGCGCGCACTTTGCAACGTTAGCAGTCTGGGCCATGCTATTATCATGTCATACGCAACCTCGCTCATGACACCCTAGCATGCCATGGCATGACGCCTTATGTCATGTTATAGCATGACTTGTTTTGATGTTTCTAAATGTGCACTGCGCGAAGCTTTCTTTCTATGTAAATTATTGTGTTCTAGGTGGCATAGACGAAAAAGATAATCAAAAGCCCTCAAAGGGCGCGAGGGAGAGCGCAGGCAAAAAACTAGGTCCGGCAAAAGCTTCAAGTCCGAGGGGAAATTTACAAAATACCAGGAGAACAAAAGCAGCTATAGGTATGGTTGTTTATGATGCGCTGTTCTGTATAGTTTCTCGCATTCTTGATAATACAGCTTTTTTTAATATAAAACGTTGCGAAGGTTTGACAAAATTATTCTGCGGCCTGTAATTTGCCTTATCTGCATTGAATTACTGTATCTAGTATCCAGTATTTAAGGCAGAAATCGGAGGCTCGATATTTTAGATGTCTATGGTGCATTATATTAGTTTACCAATATTTAATGTTGCGATAACTCAGATAACGATGCGATAACTCAGTTATAATGATAACGAACCAGAAACTTTGATGCTGCTGAGAGCTTGGACACATCATTGAGCGTTCTTTGATGGTAAAATTGATTGTAATGACCGTACGCTTTCCCATGTGTGAATAATAAAACTTAATTCCAGGAGACGCGAAACAGACAAATGATGATGACTGGCTTGGATTAGACGACAATGTGCCTGCATTTCCATCTGGCGATACTAACACGAGGGCCAGCGACGTTGCGAATTCAGCTGTAAAGAGTGATGAAAAAAGGACGCTAGCAAGTCAGGGAAGAAGGGAATCTCAAGATGATTGGCTGGGTTTAGGAGCTGAGAATGTAAACGATGTTCAACTTGCAAATGAGGTCCAAGCAAATAAACCAAAAGGTTTGTATGTTTATCATGTGTCACAGCTCAGATACTGATTTGAAATACGTGTACAGCGGCGTGTGACGTTTCTTTTGAAGTGATGTCCATAGAAATGAGCAATTTCTGTGAGCGAACATTGCAAGTGTACTGTGCATCTTTACAGTAATAAGGTATGTTGGTAAAGCCTTACTTGTTTTCCAGAATGAGAACGACGAAAATAAAGGATAACATTAACTTATAGTTTTTTATTGACACACCCGATAGAGTTCTATTACGACATAATCTGTTACGACATAATCAGTTACGACATAATCAGTTACGACATAATCAGTTACGACATAATCAGTTACGGCATAATCAGTTACGACATAATCAGTCACGACATAATCAGTTACGGCATAATCAGTTACGACATAATCAGTTACGACATAATCAGTTACGCCATATTCAGTTTGACATAATTCAGTTTGACAAAAACGTTAAAACGTTTCGACTCAGACGTTACTTGCTTTCGTTATAGTAATACCGGAAGAAGAGAAGAAAAATACCAGTTCCAGCACCGTTCTTCCTGACGATGAGTAAGATTTTAACTTTTATATTATTCTTGAACTCACTTTCCTAGCTTTTAATTCTCTGCCGTTTTTAATTGAACGTTTTTAGGGATAAATCCGCTTCCAATACACCATCATAAGTTACATTTATGCACTGCTTTCTCTAATGTCTAGGTGCAACTGTTAAAATGCATTTTTTGTGCTGTTAATTGGCTTGTGAAAAACGCAATGGGGTGTCAAAATTTTATGTCATTAATTTTTCTAGGCTATTCCCGTGGGAGACACCACCTGGACCGCGAGACCGGCAAAGAAGGAGAAATGACTTTAGAAGAGGAGCGAATTCAAGGAAAAGTATAACTGATAAAGCAACAATTGACTCTGAGTTGAAGATAGAAGAATCTCCTGCTTCCCCCAAAAGAGAGCCGGTTACTCATTCTACTCCAAAAGAAATTAGATCAAGCGATGCAAATGCAGCAATGCCAACCAAAATGCAGGTAAATGTGAATCTTTTTGCTATATTAATTTGTATCAATATTGCCTGACAAGTACTTTATTTCTGACCTTAAGCCTGATATCAACTTCACCATTTTGGCTTTGTAGGGTGAAACGTAGGGTAAACTTTTGAATCTGCGGAAATGTTTGTTTCTTCCCAGTTAATTTTCTGTTTGTTTTGGTTTGCCTTGCAGACCCAGCCACATGTACAAGCGGTGAAGCCAGATTCTTCGCATAGCAATGAAAATATTGTAAAACCTGCAGCAAATCCATCAAATTCAAGATCTGCATCTCAGGCAATTAAACTGGAAAGCGTCAAACACCCTCCACCGTATTCGCAGCAAACCCCGACAGCAGCAGAACAACAACTTGTTCTTAGTCAACAGCTTCTTCCGTTCGCAAACAACAGTAAGCAACTTAATTGTATAAAATCAGTAACTTCATGGATGAATTCCACACACATTTTTAGAGGCATTGATTTTGTTTTCGAAGAAAATAAACATTTATAATGCTATGTGGATACCATGTTCTTCAAGAGCGTGTGAGCTAGACATTTGATATTATTTCACTGTTGCTTTTAAGTGAAAAAGCCAAGGGCCAATAATTGTAAATGTCTTGAGGCCTAGTTCGTTGGTGAAAGTGTAGTGGATGAGCATTATGCAGTTTTGATATGGATATAATGCAACTCACGAAATTGTTCAATTTTTGGGAATTTCACTTGAGGACGATGCAGTTTGTTTTCATAGCCTAAAAGGTCAAAGCCTGTTCCTTCGAACAGTAACATGAGAGCAGTAAATGGTAGCATGAGCAGCAAGAAATGATCAACTTTAGCTGAATTGAAGCAACAGGTAAAAAACACAGAGTGCCACTAAATTGCGAGGGGGGCTAACAAATCGAGTCAGATTCTTGTTAGTTAATTTTGCAGCATCGTTTCAAATTGACGTGAGCTGTCCACTTGCAGAGGTTATTCTCTTATCCCGAACAGAGTACATTCAAATAGCGTTGCTATTCATTTCAGATCTTAATACTCCGAACAATGTGCATCAATCAGCTAACAATCAAGATGCTCTGCTTGCTCAAATGTTCGCAGCTCAGCGTGCAATGGCGATGCAAAATGTTGGCTTCAATGATCAAAACACATCCGTTGTTGCAATGCAAATGGAGAAAGCTAGAGCAGAAAGCACACTGCAAAAGGTAGGAAAATGCTCCCTTTCGTCGCTGAGCATACATTAAGTACTTCGATGTCCTATTTTCTTTAGCAGATCATGGATATGACATAATTTAAAATTATTATATCATATTTCTTTTTCCCCTGTTTTTACAAAATACGATACATCATACCACACAACTGCCATCATTCTCTGTCCATCACAATGGCATTTATAGAGATCCAATGTGATAATTCAATCCAGGTGATGATGGCATCCGTCCAGTGACGTTTTGTGTTATTCTCAGTCCCTTATACCATTGGCGTCGCCTTCTTTAGTTAGGTTAGCTTGTCCCACTGATGATTGTCTTTTTATGGCCAAAGAATTTTAACTTTCTCTCTTTAATAACATCTGATATAGGTTTCAGTTTCGGTAGGGATCGTAGTGATAAAATGAAATGATACTTTATGCCCAGATGTAACTTAGAAAGATACCTTTGCTTATTATTGGCTTGTTACTTCAGTCAATCTTTTTTGATCGCAACGAGCACTTGACGGTTGCAAGTGGTAAAATATTTCCAAATAATTTTTTGGTTTTCCCTAAAAATGCTGTTGAATGGAAGATTGTTAAATAATTTTCAGCCGCTGAGAAGCAGCGTTTATCAACATTTTTGATTTTTTTTTGACGTCGTTGCGTGAACATGAAAATTTAGGCTACGTTTACACGAGCAAAAGTGGATTGGATCTAAATTGGATCGGATCTACTTTTGGTACGGACACGCCTTGCGTTTTACACGAGGTATCACAGATCCGATCCAGTTCTGGTCCGCTCTCCGACCTACTTCTGGATCTCTTTCAAAGTAGATCCAGTTAAGACCGTACCAAAAGTAGTTCGGATCCAGTTTAGATCCAATCCATTTTAGCTCGTGTAAATGAGTCTCACTTTCATAAGTGAGTCAATGGAGAAAAATGGATGCAAAAGGGTATTGTTGTGATTTTTTGGCAAACATGAATAGTCTTCACTTAAAAGAAATCCTTTGAGACTTTTTATTATATTCAACTGTGAATGTCTTTCACTCTTTTCTCTCTTTCTCTCTTTTTATATTCTATTTAATCGCATCTTCTTCGTCATTTATTTGATTTCAGGTAGCGTAATGAAATGAAAGAACGATACAAATTGTTTGAGTTCTCTCCCTGAATTGCCCTAATGATTTTTCTTGCAGCATAAAATTGAAGAATTTGAGATTGCAAAAGCGCAGAATCAAATTGATATGAACTTTTTAGAAGGCGAGTTGCGTACCCTACGATCGAAAATTAATGAAATGGAAGAAGGGAAAGTAAAAGTTGAGCTTGACTCATCGAAGAAAATTGAAGATCTTGAAATGAAAGTCAGAAAACTCGAAACTGAAAATGATCATTTACGAAATTCACAAGATGTGTTGAAAAAGAGGCATGATGATGAAAAAAAGGCAATGGAGAATTCCCACAAGTATGTTGATTCACATTGTCAATATTATAATCTGGCTTTGATAAAGTATAATTTTCTTATATAATGATCTGTTTGTTCTGTACTCTATTCGTATACGCAGTATCAGTACTCTTATTTGCCCTGTTATTTTACATAACGGTTTACTTGGCATTTGAAAATAGATATGGGAAACCATAACGCCAATTCTCTACAGTCTGGAGGTATGAAATAGAATGTTGTGGTCTCTGTTAAAGCCCTGAAAACTATCTGAGGCTTGAGTCCCGGAATTCGTTTCAGCAGATCTGATGGAAATAACACCAAGCCAGGCTCTGCAAGACTTGTGTCAAAAGCAGATCTTACTCACCTTTCGGAAGGGAGTTGACATTACTGTGTAATATTTTCTAGACTTGGATAGGTTTATGGGTTTTTTTAATTCGATTAAAGCTTGTTGTGTACAATTAAGTTTATTTTCACGTGGAAAAGTGGAAAACGGAAGAACAATTTTACTGAAATAATAATTTTAATTTTATGTGTTCCATGCACTGATCTCAAAAAAAGACTGGATCGAACAACCTATTGTTTAAGAATCCAACTTTTATAAGACAGATCGGCGCCATATTGGTAGGACCCAAACAAAGAACAATAGCAAACAATATACTCAATAAAGTACAAGTATATCGAAAATATATCATCCACAAGCTATAGAATCTGTTAAATGGCACTTGATAATCTATGCCGAGTGACTTGCCATTGACTCTACACTAGGACCTGCAGCTTTATGGGTCCTAGTAAGATGGCCGCCATCGAAATTTTTTGGCTTCATTTTCTTAATAATAAAAGCTCGATCCAGTCTTTTTTTGAGATCAGTGGTTCCATGTTACACTTTTTAGAATGCGATTTCAAATCCTCGAGGACACATACAAGAGGCGTGAAATGCAACTAAAAGAAGAGAGTGAGTTCAACTTGAACCAGTTTAACGAACGAATCAAGGCCGTTGAAATGGAGAAGCAAGAGATCATTTCCACGAATAAGGAGAGACTTATTACTGTTGAAAAGAATAAAGATACTGATCTTGAGCGAATAAAAAGCTTGCACCGAAAGGTTTGTCTTTCAGATCAGTATATCGCCAGAGCCATGACGTGATGAATAGCTATCTTTAGAATTTCGAAATCTTGATCATAAAGACTTATGGAAACTCTTGTCTCTTGTCAGAATGGCAGTCGTTTTTAGTAAAATTTGGATGAGATGCGTCCCTTTCATTAAATAAACACTTGTTTTTAGTTTGTTTAATAGGTCTTACGTCAAGGCTAAAACGCCGTGAACTTTGACTAGGATGAAGCCTTTATTTGTTGCTTATATTCCATCAATTGCCTATTACGTTTAAACTTAATTATTGTAGTGATAGTCGATTATGTATCAAAATATATATTTCTATGACGTCATTACTTCGCTGCACTATTTTGACCAGTCGAAATGGGACATCAGAGGCCCACTCTGTATATACCTAAATGACGTCACGTTTTGGATTTATCTATTATGTTATCCAGCTTTCGTTGCTCAGAACAGGTTACGTCATAAAGTGGTGATACGGCTCATTTCGATTATATTCAAATGTGTATGCATCCAAGTTGTTTGAAACCAAAATTTTCGCCTTCGAGTACACGATTTAAAGTAATAACAGCTTTCCAGAGGTAGCGCAAGGCGGTCTCATAGTGGAAAATCTTCTGAAATTCGCGAATTTCGCGTTTTTTTTGCATTTTTTTCTACACTAACAAGAAACTTCTTTGCCAGGCAGTTGATGAGTTAAGAAAAGATTACGAGGATCAATTGGAAAGATTGCGAATTTTAAAGGAGCAAGAAGTGACAGCAGCAACCAGTATGTTTTCGCAAACAAAATCACTTCAATCCCTCATCCAACAAGTACAAAACTCTACCAGTGAGGTAAAAAATAATCAAATTTTGCTTTTCCGACGCTGTTCAATTCACCTATTGTTTTTCCAACGCTTTTCTCGCGCTCTGAGGCGGAATTTACTTACCAGTGCTATAAGTTGCGCCTAATATTGCTGTTATATCTATAATAGCCGTTCGGGTTTACATTTGCACTTGTCATATTGCTATATTTTAATGTAGGTTGAAGATATCACACATTGCTAATAATGTTCCATAAAACACCGTAGCCTAATATCTACGTCTGTATTGTAATTTATCGTTAAACAGGTAGAGCAAATGCAGAAGCGGATAGATCTCTCGCATAAGGACAACTTGAATGATCGCGAGCAGTCGTTGCGCGTCAGAGATGAGTATCTGAAATCAATGCAAGAGAGGCTGCAAAGACAAGAGGCTGAAAGCATGGAGGAGCGGTCTCGCCTCCAAACACTTGTTGCTAAGCTAGAAATGCAGCTGAGGGAACAAGGAAGGCAGCTTGAGCAGGACAGGTGGAAAGTTGTGCAAGATGAAAACCGTGTGAAAGCATTGCAGGTAATTTCATTGCAATATTTTTTCCGTCCTTCCGTTATATAGATGCCGCTTTGTAGTGTTCTTTATATCTATCATTCACAAACATTGTTGCAAGTTTTTCTCGAGAATCCAGTAGCCATCCTGCTATCATGTTCACTCATTTAATGGCACAACCACTAATACCATGAGAAATCGCAGTTAATCTAGACAGTTGTTAGACACGCATATGGTAAATAAGTTGATTGTATTATCTCCCCTGAAACCTCTGTATCTGAAACTGAGACTAATGTTGTCATTGTTGCTTTAAATTTGGTCTTTAAAATTGGTTTGGGAATTAAATTATAACTGAGCATTTAAAGATCCATTGTACAGAAACAAACTCGCGTGTCAACACTTTATTTGGAATTTCAGTAGGTTAGCAGGTCTCCATTATCTGGCATGAACCAAAAACATCTTCTAAAGAAGCCTGGGCTTTTTAACCATGAGCTATTTGATTGGGCGTCTGTTCTAGGTAATTCCCAAAACTCTCTATTGAAAATACGACCTTTACAATGATCTAATCTGTTTATATAGATCAAATAACTGTGATTTTTGTAGACAGAGAGGGGTTCATTTTCTCATTGCAACTCTTCATCCAGGAAAGTAGTGATTGATTGGCAATTGATCAAAACAGGTTGCAGATTTACGCATTCGTGTTCTCGAAATCAACAGCCCGTATGTCTTAAGGAAATAAGTTAGAAGACCTAGCACCCATAATGAAAAAGGCAATCTTTTCGCAATTTTTCGCAATTTTTCGCAATCTCTAATTGATTTTTATGTATCTTTAGGCCTCCTTCATTACCCTAATCTGACTTTAGCACACTTCCTGTATTTTTCATTGGTCTCATTTGTCTATGTCTATGGGTAAGCATATGTAAACAATGTAAAAAAAACGAAGGGAAATTGTTAGATCAAAAACTGAATATGCCTTTGAATTTTGCTTTTAGGCAGCACTTGAAGAGGAAAGGAAGCACACAATGCAACAATTGAACGATGAAAGGCAAATGGTTGATAAATCACGTGATGAACTTATGACCGAACAAAGAAAAATCCTTGCTGATTGTTACGAAGAACGGAGAAGCGTTAATGCAGAAAAAGCCGAACTGGATAAATATCAAAGTAAATACAATAAAGAAAGTTTAGAGAAGGTGGGTTACTTCTTTATTCCATACACGCTTTTTGTTTTATAAGGAACCTACCTCAAGGCCTAGTGCCATAATTTCCTCATTCTTAGACCTCAATCATCAAATGGTAGGACCAGAAGTTCCTTAATAGTTCCTTAATTTTCACTGCACATCAAGTGCCATAAGGTTAGTACAGAAACAGAAAAAGGGGCTAGAAGCACATGTGAGACAGCATATGCGGAAACTACTCAATGAAGCACTTGACACTCGAATAGCAAACAATAAATGCGAGTATTGGATGTAATTGAATGAAACCGGCTTTTTAGTTTTTGATGATTGCAGTTATAAACATTTTTCAAATCGAAATTTCCTCATGTATTTTGTTTTTAGTAGTAAAGGTTCTTTAAATATTTTGGCCGTCTACATGTAGGTTCCTTATAAAGTGGTCCCTTATAAAAAAGCGTGTTCTACATTGTGTACTTCCTAATTAGATGTATCTCCACACCAGTTTCTAGCTCTCCTCTCGAGAGCAAGAGTTTCCTGGCGCCACTGTAAATCCTCTAATGAACACAAGGCTGAAGAGAGAGGAACTTATTAGTAATGAGTCTAAAGAGGAAGATGGCTGAAAGCGGGGTGTACTTAGATGAAAATTTGCTTAAAAGAAATGGAACATTATTGAGAGGGTGCTTTTCAAAGAGGAGAGCAGTGGCGTACACTTGCAGGCGCGAGGGGAGGGTGGTAGCCCCTCGATATTTTCGAAGAAAAGAGTCATTTGTTCTAATACAATTGAAATGCGTGATGTCATCCTACCAAAAAAATAGGTTTGCCCCCCCCCCCAATATTTGGCTAAGTGACCGCCACTTGAGGAGAGCTTGAAAGAGAAGGGCTTCATGAAGAGTTACTTAGAGCTAAGAATCTTAAGAGGGAGAGGACTCAAAGGAGAGGGTGCTTTTGACGAGAGGGGGCTTAAAAGTAAAGGGGCTTAATGGAGACGGGGCTTCAAAGACAGGGGAGTCAAAATATGAGCACATTTAACTTTAAAATATTGCAGCATTTCAAAACAATTTTGCAAAAGGCACTTTCACTTTTAGGCCCATATTAGTTTGGGAATTACGTCCACTGATATTAACGAGCAACTCTTTGCATGAAGTTTTTAATCTACTTTTTGTACAGTTACTATTACTTGTAACTTTCATTTTTCATGTTAAGATCAAGGTCTCGCCCCTTTACGCAGAATCATTTTGGTAGTTTTTGATGGAATTTTTAATGATATAGAGGAAAAGCTGTGCATATCTTGACTTTAACAGGCATTTAATAATTAAGGGCTTCTATTTCACTCAGCTGAAATAAACGTAAGCGTTTACGAGAGAGAAATTGATATAATCAAGGCGTGAAATCGGACATTTATCGTAATGCTGCCGTAACGTGCTTTTTACCACATTGCATATAAAGTACAGTTGAATTCAACCTGTTCAAGTCGTAGGCAAAACACCTAGGTCATCAACTTATATTTATCAAAGTGACCTGCAAGGCAAAATTTAACTATGGAATCAATAATAATCCAGGGTATTGCAACTGAAATACTTTGAATTTCTCCCTCATCCAATACCAAAAGTTTCCTATTTTCCATCCCAATCCCAATTTAATATTCCTTACAATACAATTACGCGTCAGGAAATACCTGTCAATATATGTTGATTACTCTACCCATGCCTAAACGCGTTAATTTCTTGTCATTTCTCTTCGCATAATTTCGCTCATCAATATTTCATTGCAAAGCATTTAGACTGACCCAGCATCGGCAAAGTTTGAATGATGTTGAATTTTCTTCATATGTCAATAAAAATTAGCCTTCCTTAAGAAAATCTTAAAGCTGGTTGGAATGTAATGTTTTAATTAACCTGTCTATAAAATCTTTTGATGATGTTGATTAAGAATTTATTACTCGCATCAATATAACGATTTCAACAGTTTCCTCCAGAACTTTAGAGTTTGTCCAAGGAAGCTGTTATGTCTAGTTGCCAGTTATTGTGCTGAGAATAAATCCAGGGGGTAGATAATATCCTTTCCTCCAGATAACGGGGGCGCACGCAGGAGAATGAGTATGATTTTCTACAGATGATAAAAGTTAATTATTTAAATACTGCGGAGTTAATGGGTGTTTTGATTTAAAAGCCCCTGGTCTGAAAACCCTTCACTTAACTTTATCAAGGATAGCGTCGTTAGGCAATGCGTCGATACAAAGCTTTGCCTTTAGCTACCCAAAAGTGCCTGGTTTGTATTACGGGCATCATCTACGGCTGCACCCCACTATATTTTATTACGGACTGTGACTTAGGAAAAGTTCCAGCCGTAGGATTGGCACTTGGCTAAAAGCAGATTATAAACCGCCGCCTCTCGCCCTTTATCAGGAAATGGATATTTATAACAAATCTTGTTGGAAGAGTATGTCAATTATGAAAATATAAGAAATAAGTTTGATGCTGCGCGAAGTTTGTTGCTATTCTGCCCTCTTTTAAAGTAATGACTTCTATTTTTCTCATCATTTCCCCTTAATATCAATTGCTTTCATCTGCAGCAATGGTTTCTTTATGGTCCATTCTTGCTCGAAGGATGTTACCTCCATCAGTAAAGCAGCAGTTTTCAATCCTCTGCAAGGGAGGGATGAAAAATGAAAGGATAGAAAATTTGTGTTTACTATTGAATGTTTCGATTGATAGGAAATCTCCAGCCTCAAAGAGCGTGAATCGAGAATATCAAAAGAAGAGAAACGACTCGAAACTGAAATGCAGACGTTAGAAGATTCATTCAAAAACATGAATGATGAAAAACAGAAGATCCAAGAATTTGCAAAAAAGGTTCAAAGTAAATCAAAAGAAGTGGAAAATTTATCAAAGGTACGAGATTTAATGAGGCCCTTATGCTGACCCTCTTCAATTAATTTGACTTTGCTAGCATTTTGAGATTTAAGATTCAATGCTACACTCTTAGCTTGGCTCTGTTTGATAAAACTTAACTAAAGTTAAATGATTTTTAGTATTAAGATAATTATTGTTTTCATAAGGTTTTACAACCTTAAAACAACGATTCTCCTCTGCTGGATGTGTACTTTTTGTTGGCGTAGAGACAGTGCAAACGGGCTGATATCAGATAATATTCTTCTGATGATGCACTGTAGTATGGCACAACGATTTTGAAGCGTTTGTGAAACGATTTGAAGGATGTGTTGAAATGGTTAATTTGAAGGATGGTAAAATGGATAATATGAAGTAGTATATTGCCTGATCCAGTTGCGATGCGTTGATTAGGTATCAGCCGCAATTGGATTGGTGGAGACTGGTTTGCTCGATGCTGCATGAATAAACAAAATGATACTAAAAACTCCTCATTCAATTATGGCAATAACAACTACTTTCATAAATAAGTTCAAAAATGAATTGTATATTTAAAGATCTCAAATTGCACATTATCTTCAATTGGAGAAATGCCTAAAAAATTGAAATTGCAACAAAACTTCTCTCTTTAATCGAGTTTATTTGTGCTTTTAGATTTAGTTGATACTATGTTTTTAACATTGCCTTTTTACGAGTCTTTTTAGGATTTCTTCCCATTTTCAGTCAGCGTGCACCCAAAATGAATATTATGAATAGTGTCAATACTCGCATTTAAGGTCTTTTGCAACATCAATCCTGTTATGACTTGCAGTAATTTCTATACTTGTTCTCAGTTTAAATTTTTCTCAACCTGTGTATGCCATGAGAACGTGTTCTTTTTCGAATTGGTTTAATCCCATATGTTGTTCTGAACAATCTTCTGTCTTTGCCAGTTTTTGCATCTTTTTCGGTGGTTCTAAAAGTGTAAATAAAAAGCTCGGCAACAAGAATTATAAACAAAGTTAATGTAAGGACTGTGGCAACATCCATTTGTTCTCGATCTTAAGTTTGGTGCGTCTGTCTCGTTGTTTGTAGCTCAGTGCTTGTGAACTTGCCGTTGGGACGAATAGTTCGATGCAGTTTGCGTGACTTGATATGTTGGATCAGATACTTGAATAAGACTTGCCGACTCGTTATTTGCAGCTTAGTACTTGCAAGTTCTGCTTGATAGGACACAAACCGGCAGCATGCGCGAATACGACTTGTTAGATCCTGTTTGTCGCATTGAATTCATGTGACCAGTCTTGTTGGATCAGATCGCTGGATAAGGCTTGCTTGACCGTTTTTTATGTCTGAGAACCTGCACGCTCTGCGCGATAATACGCAAACCCGACTGCATGCTCCATACTGTAAGGTTAATCCATCAGCACTCTTATATAGTGTTACTGAAATGATCTGCAGAAAATAAATTAAACTTATTACGTAAAAGTCACCACCTGCGTCGTGTTTTCATCAATTCTTAACACTTGCTAAAAAGTTGTGAAATTACCTTTTAAAATCATGCTAAACACTGGGCTTCGAACAAAAGCAATCACCGGGCAGTTGTTCATTCCGGAACGCATCCAAACTAGAAATCTGTTAAAAGGCTTTCCATAAAATGCCGACATACTGTTAACGATGATTCTACCTTGGTCATTTCGTTTGAAAACTGTCAATGTTCTAAGCCTGAAGATCAAACACGGAGTGCTAGCAATAGAAATGAAGATATATATCAAGCGCCGTTGTTTTTTATCTTGATTTTATCAGAGTTTTATTCAAGTTTGTAGTTTTATTATCTTGATAAGCATTTATCAGTGTTTGAGTTTTGTATTTAGGCAGAACTCCTTAAAACAAAGAGATTTGTTAGCAGATATAGCATGGCTAATAACTAAATTGAATATTTACCCGCGAAGTGTCTGGATTTTGCCCGCTTACTTAAAAGATCTGCTTTATAACGTGCCGCCTCTGCAGATTAACTATTTTTCTATTTAATGACTGGCAATAGAAAATTGTAAGTTGAAGAAGTTGCAGCATCTCCAAGTTCTTCTAAGTTTTTCCTTGTTTTTTGGTTTATTCTTGCATAATTTAATTTGGCGTACAGTAGCACTGCACTCAATCGTTTTACGTAATGAATGAATAAATGAATGAACAAGTGAATAAATGAATGAATGAATGAATAGATGAATGGGTGAATAAATTAATTAATGAATAAATAAATGAAATAAATAGAATAAACAATAACGTTTTATGTAACTCTATGCATTGAAAATTTCATGCAATGACGATGGTAATGACAATGACAATGACAATGACAATGACGATGACGATGACGATGACGATGACGATGACAATGATGGTGACAATGACAATGAAAATGACGATGACGATGACATTAGTTCACTAAATTCGTGCAAGATACTTCATTCGGGTCTCACACAACTTTGCATTGTGCAAACAGATATGAATAGACTGCAATTGAAGTTTTTTGATGAATAGATTGCTATGATGAGTTATTTAGTCACGTTAATAAGATGTAGGAAAGCTAAATTTGCAGTATCAAACCTTGCAACGCTTTTCTCATCTTCCCAGGAGGCGATGCAGATGCAGCAAGAAGGTATCGATTCGCTGGAGCATGCTCATGCTTTGAAACTGGAGGTATCGAATACATCTGCCTTGTTGGAAAACAGAGCCATTTTATTGGACCAGCAAGAAAGGGAGTTGTCTGAGGTATGAAGTGAAAGACGCCTTCATTTTATCCTGTGGTCTTAGATTTGATATTCATTCATCTTACAAATACTTGGCCAAGATTCAGTCTACTTTTTTTATCGTTTGCAGCCTTCCGAACATGAATTTTTCATGATTTCTTGGTATTGTAGTATTTTATGCGTGTATCTCAGACAGATTTTAGTCTTTCATCTGAATAGGCCCAAATCGGAATCGAAACCTTTTAAAGCAACAACATGATCTGGTAGTCCCTTAACTTTCATTCTATTTTATACTGGTCCATTCCAAGTTAACCGTTTCACCCCCGGAGCTGTAAAGTCACATTAAAGCAGTCTGATCAGATTGCAAGGGGGTACAAGAATTTATGATGCTGGAATGAAAGTCTTCAAAAATGCTTAGAAGCAGTTGTATTCAGATAATGAAGGGGTACCCCTTTTAAAAAAATTGTCAACGTCATTGGGCTAAAGGGTGCCTCCGTAAACATAAGGGGTTAATGGTATTTTGGTCTTTTTAGGGTAAGGCCTGACTCAACTGTTACTTGAATATATTGTCTCAGAATAGCTGGGAATGCCATCTCCACTTACCGTGCCTCTGTTTTGAGGCTCTTCAACGAATTGAATTTTACGATAAATGTGCTTAATTTTAGAGGCTTGCTTCGTTTGAAATGGCTAAGGTACAGTTTGAGAGTTCAAAGGGCGGCTTACGATGTAGTCAATGTCAACGCGGTGTTGCAGACGTATCGCATCTAAGTAAGTAACTCATTGTATGTTTGTATCTATGTATGTTACTTTGAGCGGTACGTCGATGGGTCAGAGAAGAAAACGAGTTGCATTCCCCATTTAGGAAATTATACAAGGAAGTTTTGCAGACAAGTACATTTTGGGTTATTAACTACTGAACTTAATATTAAATCAAATGCAAACAATGAACATCTGCAATGAATATAAAGGGTGCATAATAAATGCTAATTGACGTAGTCATAGCACATAACTTTGAATATAACACTTTGTATAATGTAGTGTGTTATGTACAAACCTTCAACTAGCACGTTTAAAATTAAAGATATTTGGTTGGTGAAAGTGTAAAGATTTGATAGAAATAACATGGTTTTGTTTATCCCAAATTCGTATAATCGCATCTAGATTTTAATGTTATCTTCCTCGTCACTTGTTTAGCTTTCAGAAATATTTCCATTTGCTGGGCATTTCAGACATTACCGAAGCATTGATATGGCATGTTGTTTTTAAAAATGATGTTTGTGATTGTATGGGTAGTGGTCTTTAGTATGGTAGTGGTGGGTGTTTTGATTGGGGCGACATATGACGTTATGGTCGTGATTATGTTCATGATGGTGGAGGTAATGGTAGCAGTGGTTTTTTCATTGTTTTGCTGGCGAATGAGGTGTTATTTATGTTTTCTTGTGGTTGCAAATCTGTAAGCCCTTGAGGATGTGCTTATATTGTTTTGGTAATGATGGATGTGTTAGTTGTGGTGGTTGACGGCCTTCCTAGTTGTTGCAGTGGATTGGAATTTGATTACGTTGGCGTTGTTTTGGTGATGGCGGATTTTGTTGTTGTGGTGGTTGTGTTGATCGTGATTATCCTGATTTCGATGATGATGGTAATCACGATCAGGATGATATCTATGATCGCAATCATGATGAACACATTGGCCAAGGCTTACCGTTATTGAGAGGTTGAATTCGAATATTTGAGCGACTTGTTAATGACTAATAATAAGTAACACTTTTAAAAGTCAATTATCTCTATGTTGAAGTTTTTTCCTTACTTGATTGTTATTTGGTGTCAGTACACCTGCGGCTTAATTAGCGTGGTGTCTGAAATACGATATTCTGGCTTGATATATTTTGAAATGCATATCAATGTGACGGCTCAGTACTGGAGGGTTACGTTCTGTTATTGTGTGTGACGGCAAGTCGATTTTGTACTACGTAGAAGTTAATAGTTAACCCAAAATCTCTTACAAAAGTTTTACAAATTCTGCAGACGCAAGAATTTCCATCCTATAGATTTATTTTTCTTTTTAATTCAGAGAGTGTTTGAATCTTTTTTTTTGCTTGGCAAAGTAAACCACAAAAGTATGCTCTTGTACTGAAGGTTTGCCATTCCGTATGTTGTGGTATTTGCCTTTGGCAGCAAAATATTTTTTTCTTTTCAAATTCAAATGATTATTTTCTCGGTAAAAACTGCCCGAATGAAGGTTTGAGTAGACAACTGCTCTTGTTATGCAATTGCGTGATGAACAGTAAAACATTGCTCTGGCGTCGTAGCAAGTAGACGGTTCAATTTTACACTCTTATTGGTTGTTTTAGCATGAATTGTTTCCCTTCGCAGTTACATCCCAAGCGATGACAGTTCCAAAACAAATGCACGAGGAGCCGCAACGTCTAGAGCAGCAGCAGCAACATCAAAATAGTGGTGGTTTACCGAGCCCAGCAGCCAGCATCATATCATCAAGTATCACATCTGTTTCTTCGCTGACTGAAAGGCAGATGGAACCTGGTAATTCAACTCAGTTACAGCCACCGGATGTTGTTTTAGGAAGTCTAAATTTCAACCGGACAGTGAGGAAATGGTCATCGGACAAAGAGCTGGTAAAACGCCATGATATTTATAAGTGATTCAGTTATAATTTTCTTTAGAAATCAAGTCTCTTTAAATCTAGAAGATTGAAATTCTGAACCTCTCAGGACACTACAACCCCTGCCAAAAATCGTTGGAACACCTATGAAAAGTCATGCTTTTAATATTTTTTAGCTACTTTTTTGGGTGGCTGTACCTCCTTACCTATTGAGAATCTGGCTCTATGACGCTTTAATTCACTAATCTTTATGCATGGCCACTGTAGTGTAGTGCAAAGCTAAGAAGGTAACAGTGTGAGCACGAGTTTGCCTAGTTGGTGCAAAATCGAACCAGTTTGTCTCTCTTAACTTGCTTGCAGTAACCTCCAACGTTTTATCCATATTGCAGGATGAAGAGTTTTTCGAAGAAGAAACCAGATACCTAAACCTTATTCAAAGGAAACGTGAAGCAAAATTTGCTAGTATAACTTGACAGGCACATCATAGTATTTACATGCTCAAAGCTGCTGAATTTTCAAGTTAAGGTAGTTCAAGGTAGTATTGATTATAATCAAAGAACGTTTATTGGTTTAATTAAATGCTACTATCTTTCTCTCCATAACATATTGATTTTTCCATCCGTTAGCAGCCCATGTAGTTAGTATTTCACAGCTGTCATTGGCAGTAGCGATGCATCTAATTTCGGCTTTTTCGGCTGCGAAAAAGAAAAGAAAATCGATAATAGTTACTTTATACAGCAGTTATCGTACCCTTTTGAGTATAAGTGAAATAATCCTGTTTAAACTGGTTTGCTAAGGCAGCATTGAAGCATAGGTTTAGTGCCCAGAAATCATAAAGAAGTTTGCCACTTCCAATTAAGCTAATGTTTTATTGGAGTGTAAAACAAATTTCTCCAAGTGAAAGAACCAAAACGTTCTTGAAACGTATACTGCAATCAGTAGAATCAATTACTGGGAAAAAAGTATGAATAATTTTTTTGGCACGATACCCTATTAGCAAATACAAAAATGGGAAATAGCAAGATCTGCCCTTTCCAAGGGTCGTGCGTTATGGCTCTTACCCACCTCAGCTTTTCAAGTGCTGTTTTCTTTTCCTTTTTGATGCGATTTGGGGAGGGTTATTTTCCACGTTATTTCGGATCTCGTTCCTTTACATGTTGAATTTTGTGCTTCACAATTGTTTTGTAATGTTCCAATGGAAATAAATCTTGTGTCTTGTTGTTTGCCATTGTTTTATATGATTTTATCAACAGAAATATTTATATGTTAAAAAGACTATTCATGTACAGATAAAGCTTTGTAAATATGTAATTATTTTTGATCTTCATAGTTGACGAAAACTCTTGCTTCCTCGCCGTACCACTGCCAATCATGTCCCATAAAGCACCTTCACAAAACGACGCTCACTCATTGGTTAATTGCCTCAATTGATTCAATTCACCATCATCAGTGTCGAAGCCTGGGCATTCCTTGAAGGGGGGGGGGGGGGGCGGGCCGACCGCCAATAAAGCTAGGGTCCTTTGGGTTTTCAATGGGAAATTTTTTAGGACTTTGCAGAAAAGCCCGAGACGAGATCAAAATTTTCGGGGAGGGGGGTTTCAAATTACTACAAAATTTGTTTTATTTAATATCATTTCTTTTGTCGTATTATTCTGTTTAGGGGCTGAGCCCCCTAGCCCCCTAGCCCCCTTTGGCATCGGGCCTGCTCGCAGATTTTCATATCTCAGGCACTAAACTTTTTACCTTAGGGCATCTGTCTAGTTACGATGATGGCTACCAGAGGACTTCCGTCTACTATTGCCCCTTCTTATGCCCCAATCGCACCGGATTTACTGCTAATGCCTCCATTGGGAGGGTTGTTACCTGCAGTTTTGACCAAGGGCTTTGACAAAGTTGGTGTGGCATCTACGAGTTGTAATTTTTGATAGTTGTTTAGGTAAGTTTACGTATTTGAGGTGATTTAGTTTCTGTTATTTAAAATATCGGTATAGAGCCCGTTCGGCCCTTAAAAATACAACAGTTTTCAAAAAGGGTGCATTGTGAGGGACCTGGGTTTTTTCAACAAGACAAGCTTTCCAAGAAATTCGGTTTCGTTTCCAAGACGAGGCAAGGAAGTACACTTTGCAAAAGTGAAATGGCCTACTCTGTTCTTGGCAATGCTGAATTTTGATGAAGAAATGCCTTTTCATTCATGGACATCTTAGTACATTTGGGTATAGGATGTTTTCTGGCATTAGTATCAATGTTTGGCATAGCATATGATTTAGTTTACAATGAGGTGAGGCTCTACACTGACATATTTCGTCTGAAGGTATTAAATATATAAAAGCTTGATTTTAGCTTTATTTTGCATTTTTTTTGCCTTTGGATAGCTGCTCTAGACGTGATGTTCTCGAACAATTGAATTTTGAAAGATTTAACTTTTTTTTACATTTATTAGAATGCATAGACCCATTTCATTGGAATTATCCTATGCTTGATTTTAATTTGGCTGAGACGAGCAGTATTTTATTATGCAAATGTCAGCAAGAGGCCCCTAGCAGCTTTGGTGCCCAGGGTGCATTTTATTTGGAAGCAAAGCTGCTCTGGGGAATTTTCCAGTTATGCTTGAAATAAGTGATGTTTCCATAAATACTCTACAATATAAACTTGCCAAGTTAGTTTTTATCAAAAAAGCAAAGTGCATGCTGAAGGTCATTAGGAGTAAGTGCACGAAATGCAATCAGATGCACATGTGTTGGACTGCAGTAAGTTTGAAACATCTGAACCCTCTGTTTTTTTAATGCAATGACCCAGTTTGCAGAGTATGGTTGATCTTGACAAGATCTTAGGTTGGCCAAAAGCCCTGCAATTCAGGTGTGGGTGTGCAAAAACCATACAAAAATCAAAAGTGGGCCACTGCACAAACAAAAAAAGGTCAAAATTTGAGGGCCGTCCAGGGGTGCTTTCTTAGGCATTTAAGAATTAACTTTGGTGCGCCATTGCCATACTCTGAATTCTGGGCAACCCAATCAGATGCCAAGCAAAGAATTTTAGAGGTACAGCTATTGAACTTGGCACTCAAGAGATCCAATATGCACGGGCAGAGGTAAGGGTGCATTCCATGTACTATTCAACAGGAATCACTGGCATGGAACTCTGCCTAAATAGTAGATCACACGTTTATTCTATTGTTCTTTGGCATAGCCTTTGGCCTTGACTTTGGATGGAATACACCCTTGATGTGCACTTTGCATTCTAGTTTGCAAAGTATGGCCGATCTTGACAAGAGCTTGGGTGCGCAAAAACCATGTGAATATCTTAAAATGTGCCACTACACTATGGGTACCACTGCACAAACATACAACGTTACAAATCTGAGGGGGTGCCCAGGTGGGCTATCTCAGGCATTAAAGAATTATCTTGGATGTGCTATTACCATACTCTGCATTCTGGTTTGCATTGTCCACTTTGTGCCTAGTGCTTCGCTTGTAAGCAAAAGAGAAAAAGAATTTTTAGATTTTTTTTTTACACTACTTTTATTTTCAGAGTATCAGGGAAATTCTCCCAGTGCTTTTCAGGTTGCAGATTGCATGGAGGGTACCAAAGAAAATTAGTCATCTTTATGTCTATCTAAATCTTTATCAGCAGCACATTTATAAATTTTTCAATATGGGTTGAGCTAGGTTGGGTTGAAATTTAGGAGTATCTGGTGGAGACCCTCTCTGCACCAACCAATATCTTTTATTCACATGAAACTGTTGTCACTCAGGGTAAAATTTTTGGCCATAGCTTTTTTGCAATTTATGGAAGGTTTAAATTCTGCTGCATTAAAATAGTACTCAGATATCTATGACTGGTGAAGATTAAACTAATTCTAACTTTCCATGGAGTGAATGAAGTTTTAGAGCAGTATAATAACAAACTACACTCTATGACCTCCAGCCAAAGGTTCTTTGATGAGTGGTTTCCTGTCAAAACCCAAAATTGATGTCATTGCCCTAAACAATGAACAATCAGAAAGTTTCTTTCATTATTTCCAAATATCAAGATACTTGAAAAAAATCTTTGTCAAAAAAGGGCTGCAATGTCAGGCCAGGATGAAATTTAACATCTGAAATTAAAATGCTCAAATAAAATATTTTATAGATATACTACTGTAATTAGCAATCCATAACTCCTGCTTGGACTCAAAATGGAAAGGAATTTTGCTGAATGCTTCAATTTTCAGCATATTCTCATGGACTGGATTATTTTAAAAATTTTGTTTGTAATTAAGCTCACTTATAAAATATGATGAAACCATTCAGTTTTATACTTAGCTGCTCCCATTTATTTTATAACTCCCAAAATAATTCCATACTTTATAGGTCCCTTTCTTTTTATAGGCTCAAACCTCTGGTGCATTTTCTTTATTTTCAGGCTATTCATAAACCGCTCAAAAATTTTTCATCTTGAATGACTCTATTATTCTTTTCAAATGTTTTGATAATAGTTGTGTTTGTTTATCTTAGAATTTTCCAAGAAGTTGCCTAGATCATTCTCTGTGCTACTTTGGACTCCTCTACTTTGCACTGATGCCAGTAACTTTTATATTTCTGTTCTTGAACTGGATGGGATTTAAGCTATTTATACAGAATTAAACAAGATCAAACAGACTTCAATTGCAGTAACACCAAAATTTTAATTTATTTCTACTCTAACAATGCTCATTTTAGTACTTTATTCCAAGATATAAAAGTACTGACATAGTTTTCTTTGCGTTTTCTAGATCTTATTGTCATATTAACTTAAAACCATATTAATTTTTAGTAATTACCTAATTGGAATTCCTCAGATACGAATTGTGCTTTGTAAACATTAAGGGTTAACATAACGTGTGGACCAAAGAACAGCCTGTTTTGGGTTCACTTATTTTTTATACAAAAGGCAAAGGGTTAGCCTTAGTTTTGGACCAAAAGTCGGCATATTTAGGATTCCATTATTATTGATTAAAGTGCCAAGGGGTTAACCTTAGTTTTTGACCAAAAATCGGCATATTTTCAATTCCTTTATTTTTGATTAAAATGCTGAAAGGTTAACCTTACTTTTGGACCAAATTCAGAATATTTTGGATTCTTGCATTTTTCATTGAAATGGCAAGGGGTTAACCTAAGTTTGGTTCAAAAATCGGTATATTTTCAAGCCCTTTATTTTTGATTAAAATGGCAAAGGGTTAACCTTTTTTTCGAACAAAAATCGGCTTATTTTGAATTGCTTTGTTTTTGATTTAAATGGCAAGGTGTTAACCTTAGTTTGGTTTAAAACTCGACATATTTTCAAGCTCTCTATTTTTGATTAAAATGGCAAGGAGTTAGCCTTACTTTTGGACCAAAAATTGGAATATTTTGAATTCCTTTATTTTTGGTTAAAGAGGCAAGAGGTTAGCCTTACTTTCGGACCAAAAATCGGCATATTTTGAAGTCCTTTATTTTTAGTTAAAATGGCAAGGGGTTAACCTTAGTTTTGGACCAAAAATTGGAATACTTTGAATTCCTTTATTTTTGGTTAAAATGGCAAGGGGTTAGCCTTACTTTCGGACCAAAAATCGGCATATTATGAAGTCCTTTATTTTTAGTTAAAATGGCAAGGGGTTAACCTTAGTTTTGGACCAAAAATTGGAATACTTTGAATTCCTTTATTTTTGGTTAAAATGGCAAGGGGTTAACCTTAGTTTTCGACCAAAAATCGGCATATTTTGAATTCCTTCATTTTTTGTTAAAATGGCAAGGGGTTTACCTTATTTTTCGACCAAAAATCGGCATATTTTGAATTCCTTCATTTTTTGTTAAAATGGCAAGGGGCTAACCTTATTTTTCGACCAAAAATCGGCATATTTTGAATTCCTTCATTTTTTGTTAAAATGGCAAGGGGTTAACCTTAATTTTTGACCGAAAATTGTAATATTTTGAATTCCTTTATTTATGGTGAAAATGGCAAGGGGTTAACCTTAGTTTTGGACCAAAAATCGGCATATTTTGAATTCCTTTATTTTTGGTTAAAATGGCAAGGGGTTAACCATAGATTTGACCAAAAATCGGCATATTTTGAATTCCATCATTTTCGGTTAAAATGGGAAGGGGTTAACCTTATTTTTCGACCAACAATCGGCATATTTTGAATTCCTTCATTTTTTGTTAAAATTGCAAGGAGTTAACCTTAATTTTTGACCAAAACTGGTAATATTTTGAATTCCTTTATTTTTGGTTAAAATTGCAAGGGGTTAACCATAGATTTCGACCAAAAATCGGCATATTTTGAATTCCATCATTTTTGGTGAAAATGGGAAGGGGTTAACCTTATTTTTCGACCAACAATCGGCATATTTTGAATTCCTTCATTCTTTGTTAAAATTGCAAGGAGTTAACCTTAATTTTTGACCAAAAATGGTAATATTTTGAATTCCTTTATTTTTGGTTAAAATTGCAAGGGGTTAACCATAGATTTCGACCAAAAATCGGCATATTTTGAATTCCATCATTTTTGGTTAAAATGGGAGGGGGTTAACCTTATTTTTCGACCAACAATCGGCATATTTTGAATTCCTTCATTTTTTGTTAAAATGGCAAGGGGTTAGCCTTACTTTTGGACCAAAAATTGGAATATTTTGAATGCCTTTATTTTTGGTTAAAATGGTAAGGGGTTAACCTTACTTTTGGACCAAAAATCGGCATATTTTGAATTCCTTCATTTTTTGTTAAAATGGCAAGGGGTTAACCTTAGTTTTGGACCAAAAATCGGCATATTTTGAATTCCTCTATTTTTGGTTAAAATGGCAAGGGGTTAACCATAGATTTCGACCAAAAATCGGCATATTTTGAATTCCATCATTTTTGGTTAAAATGGGAAGGGGTTAACCTTAGTTTTCGACCAAAAATCGGCATATTTTGAATTCCTTCATTATTTGTTAAAATGGCAAGGGGTTAACCTTAGTTTTGGACCAAAAATCGGCATATTTTGAATTCCTCTATTTTTGGTTAAAATGGCAAGGGGTTAACCATAGATTTCGACCAAAAATCGGCATATTTTGAATTCCATCATTTTTGGTGAAAATGGGAAGGGGTTAACCTTATTTTTCGACCAACAATCGGCATATTTTGAATTCCTTTATTTATGGTGAAAATGGCAAGGGGTTAACCTTAGTTTTGGACCAAAAATCGGCATATTTTGAATTCCTTCATTTTTTGTTAAAATGGCAAGGAGTTAACCTTAATTTTTGACCGAAAATTGTAATATTTTGAATTCCTTTATTTATGGTGAAAATGGCAAGGGGTTAGCCTTACTTTTGAACCAAAAATCGGCATATTTTGAATTCCTTTATTTTTGGTTGAAATGGCAAGGGGTTAACCATAGATTTCGACCAAAAATCGGCATAATTTGAATTCCATCATTTTTGGTTAAAATGGGAAGGAGTTAACCTTATTTTTCGACCAACAATCGGCATATTTTGAATTCCTTTATTTTTGGTTAAAATGGCAAGGGGTTAACCCTTTTTTTCGACCAAAAATCGGCATATTTTGAATTCCTTCATTTTTTGTTAAAATGGCAAGGGGCAATTTTCAAGCCCTTAATTTTTGATTGAAAAGGCAAGGGGTTAGCCTTACTTTTGAACCAAAAATCGGCATATTTTGAATTCCTTTATTTTTTGTTGAAATGGCAAGGGGTTAACCATAGATTTCGACCAAAAATCGGCATATTTTGAATTCCATCATTTTTGGTTAAAATGGGACGGGGTTAACCTTATTTTTCGACCAACAATCGGCATATTTTGAATTCCTTTATTTTTGGTTAAAATGGCAAGGGGTTAACCCTTTTTTTCGACCAAAAATCGGCATATTTTGAATTCCTTCATTTTTTGTTAAAATGGCAAGAGGTTAATTTTAGTTTTGGACCAAAAATCGGCATATTTTGAATTCCTTCATTTTTTGTTAAAATGGCAATGGGTTAACCTTATTTTTCGACCAAAAATCGGCATATTTTGGCTTTCTTTATTGTTAATTAAAACGGCAAGGGGTTTACCTTACTTTTGGACAAAAAATTGGTATAACTAGGATTCCTTTATACTCGATTAAAATAGCAGAGGTTAACCTTTCTTTTGCATGAAAAACTTGTAAATTGACAAGGGGTTGACTTAACTTTTTGACTAAAATTTTAATGTTTTGGTTTAGTTTGATTCCAGTAAAATGGCAAAGAGCTGCCCTACTTCTTGATTGTAAGCGTGAAGGTTTGGGGGATATTTTTTTAAGATTTGGCAATTTTTAGACGGTTTGCAACTTTTCCGCTACGAGGTGTATGAAATTTAATCACATTTAGCTAGATGATCTGCCTTTACGTCATTAAAAACAAGTGTAGTAAAATAGTCAAGGAAAGCAGTCATTAACATAAAATATGATAATCTAAACAAATTAATACCAAGTCTACCTCGTAAATTAAAAAACTGAAATGTGTTAGCGTCAGAAGATAAATCTATACGCAGAAGCATACCTGTGAAGCCTTGAATACAAGGGGACGGCCTTGTTTAACTGAACTTAGCTACAATGCCCGCTAAAAACGTTGAAATATCATGCCTTTGTTGTCAATGCGCTCTCTCTCATTCTCCTCTGTACAATGTTTTGATACGATATGGAATCACAGGGTCCTTGTTTATAGCAGTACTTTCTTTTAATGATAAGGTTTTACTCTGTATAAACATCTACTGTTATCATAGATATCACTTTATAAATGGTACCCAACCATTCTGCAAGTTTTTTATCTTAACAGGACATATTGTAGAACAGTATAAACTGAATGCTTTACCGTGTATAAATATCATAATTTATGAAATATACATGAATATTCTGGGAGCAGCCAATAATAGCAGGTAGTTGCAAGATATTCGGAGGCAGTGCGCCAACGGAAATCAGTAGTTTTTACTGAAAAGCAGGTAATTTGGCAACTGTTAGACAAATTTAACATCAAAGGTAAGCTCCTGCAGTTATCTATAGCAAAATTTGCAGACAAAACACTAGAAATCACCCACTAAGTTGACTTAATCAGTTATACGTAAAAAATACTTGTGTTTAACACTTGAACTGATCTATACTTGTTCAAATAATACGAGAGGATTTAAGTAGATTCAAGATGATAGCTATGCCTCTTTAATGATAACAATAACTAATTCTAAATAACAAAATCAGGTGGCACTATAGAGAGGGTTAGTGATATGGAGGTTCCAGAAAGGCTTGGGATATATATGCATTTACTCCGTTCTATTGGAAAGAGAAAATCTGCATTCTAAGGACAATTGCTGAAGGTAGAGTAGGAATGATATGGTGACAAACTTGGAAAGGAGTGTTAATGGCAAAACAACACGAGGGGCTCAGAGAAGAAATTGGACAGATGACATTAAAGACTGGTTCGGCATCACAGACAATGGTTGCTTGAAAACGACCATTTGAGAACAGAAAGGCTTGGAAGCTGTTGATTGACAAGTTGGCGATCAACTTTCAGACTGAGCCCTTGGTACAAATAGTCCCCCCTCCCCCCGCCTCCTCTCTGCGCCACTGTTGACAACTTACGGCTGCCTAGTTCGTCAATTTAAATGAATGAATAGAGAGCGCCAGATAAGTGATTGCTAGATCTTTTGCCATATCTAGAATACAAACATAAAGTGCTTTCTTTTCGGCACTTCCCTTTTAAAGTTTTTTTTGGAGAAAGAAAGGCCAGTCATTTTTTTTGGTAATGTTCCCATTCCTCTTTTGGGAAAGAGTAAGGTCGACATATATGGCGCGCTACAAAGGCTCTTTCTAACAAGGGGGCTCGCCATTAAAGCACAGCATGTGATCAATTAAACCACCGGGGGCCTATGAGTCAAACCCACCTCTTAGGAAGGAGGCTTATTTTGGAGGGGGGCTTATTCGCAAGTGGGCGCTAAGTGGGTGATTTACAGTAAATTTATTTAAATTGCGATTTGAAATGAGTCCATTGTTCTTCGTGTCAGCAAAAAACAATTATAAAGAAAGAGAAAAGTTGGCCACAACGAGAGTTTATAAGAATTATAAGGGACTGGTTAGTGGCGTTTAACAACAGCCAGCATTTAAATATCAGACGGATAAAAGAGTGAGAATGAAGTGCAAAAAGTGAAGAACTCGATGCATTCTTAGCTCGATGGTAGATCTTGAGCAGGCTTAACGATCTCGCCAAGATTATACGAAAGACGTTGAAGGTGGTACTTAGCTACTGCTCTCCTGCTCATCCTTGGCACCAAATGAAGCTGAAAACTACAGCAAAACACACAGTGTTAACAGCGCTCTAGCACAGAAGTGTGAACGAAAAACAAAGTAGTGATCAGCACCCTTCTAAGCAACAGCTACTAATGGAAAGGACTTTAGATTCGTTATTTAGAGTTTAAAGAGAAGCTGTACAAAATCAATGCAGCAAATTTGCGAGAATTCCCTACAAATAAGCCCAAGCAAACAGCAGTCACTCGAACAGGAGCACCATACGAAACGATGGAACGAGCATGATACAATGGGCGAATAAAATAAACACAAGATTTTACGCATTAATAGGGACAAATCAGTAGCCGAATACATGGAGCTAACATTGGGTAGACACCTTCTACGGAATCTCGCGTTTTTCGAATTTCTCTTTGCAGCTGTGACTTTGCTTCACATTATTGGAATGCTGCCAAACAAAAATTGAACATTTCTCGCGCAAATTATGCAGATAAAAAATCCGCAGGTAGTTAGCATATGTTTTAATGCAAATAGGCCTTATTGACTAGTTCAAACTAAAAATGATCTTTTCTTCAACCAACTGTAAATGTAGAAATAATAATAAATACTCTCGTTTTTATCTCCTTTCTGTTGCAACTATCAAAGAACCCCCGCCCCCCTAGACCGGGGCGAAATATCACTATATTTACTTTAGATTTCTAATATTTGAGCAACTTCAATCGTATACCGTCTTGCTTTCGTTCTTTTTCGCAATCCCAATATTTCTGTATTCATTCTCTAGTATTACAAGAATCGTTGGGTCATGCAGACGGCCTATTGCTTTGGTCATTCCATAATCCTTCCCACAAACGCCTTCAAACATGCTTTTAACTCGCATAAAACGATGAAAACAAATTCTCGTGCCAAAATGAAACTTTGAAACATTTCTTTAGCTGTTGTATTTAGCATATGGAAGTATGGGATTCTCTTAACAGAATTTTAGTTAATACAAATTGAAGCATAATGTAGTGATACACTTTTGCATACAGCCCACAACCGAGGGACTTTAATACTGAAAATAACAAAGCTTACGTAATGATGTATTCGTAAGAGACGATTTCAAACCTTGGATGGAATTCATTTCAGGCAAACGTTTCCATGCATTCTGGTTCATTATCGGTAGTATTAAGCCACATACTAATACGAGTTGTGTTGAGCATGGAAACGAAATTTACGTCTTATAATTAATGCAATGATGTAAACAGATAACACAAATAGTACATAAAATAACAACACTCATGCATAGTTACGTGGCTTGAAAACGGATGAACACATTGCGTCCGCGTTGCATTATACACCTTAGCTAAAACTGCAACAACTTACAAATGTGGCCCATGCTTAATGGCTTGGCATAAAAATATTTCAATGCTGCAATTATTTGATGACAGAATACCTGTCAACAAAAAGCACCCAGCTGATGTGCCTCAAACCCATGCTATAAGCTTCGATTTCGCTATAGACCCTGTTTGGATGGGTGGACACTAAATGCCATAACCTATTTGGTGCTCATTCATTTTTTTGTGGTTTTAGTGAACACCTGATTTCGTAATCATAAATAATTAATGAGCAACAAATAAGTTATGACATTTAGTGTCCACCGCTTCGGTGACGCTGCTAGATGAGCAGATTTGCAACGAACTTGACAAAATTTACAAGCAATGACATGAGGCCTATTGATGTGCCTATTGGGGTAATATTCCCTGGCCTTTATGCTCAAATATAACAAATCGTTCTGAAGAAGCAAAGAATTTTCTATGAAATCTAATGCATTTAGCTGCCTTCCACATCACCTCCTTCCACAAAATCGTGATGACTTCCGAGCTCTGTTTCATTTCATCCTTCAAATTATGCGTGGTTTGGCTGAGGAATGTTAAAACCTGCTGTTTTCAGCAACCAATGATATGCACCTGTCCGGCCCGCATAAGCACGCATGACTTTGGCCCAAAGGTATCTTCTTCAATACGCGCGCTGTAAAAAGTTTAATTCGTAACGTAGAGTTTAAATGTCCTACCCTCCTAAGTCGATTCTGAACGCCGTATTTACTTGCGAACCTTCCATAAGGGATTGCGATAAACGATGCGCTTCCATTGTGTTCCGCGTTGCGCCAACTGAATTGGCCTATCACATAAGCGCAATGAGGTTTCATCATGGGCTTATGATAAACACAAATTTGTATTGCGGGCACCGTAAAAATTCTCAAGTTCAGATCCGCCCATTACGACTATAGCAGCAGCTAATTTACGACCGTAATTACGGTATAGTAGGTCTATTACTGTAATTAGAAGGTCTATCGTAACTGAACACGCTTACCAAGATGAAATTTCTGCCTTGTCAATCAATTTGATTACAAATAAATCGATGTTCACGGCAAATATCGTGTACTTACGAACTTACGCACGTAATTACGAGCATTAATGTTATCATACGCCCTTTCAGCGCGTAACGAGACACAGGCTGCCACTGCCGCAATCTCCTATATGGCTGGCTATAAATAGACCCTTGATACCGGCCAGTCAAACAGTTGATTACCATTCGAATTAATTGCCGCATGTATTGATACAAACAAACTGGAGTATGTGGGCCATGATACAGCTATTGCTCTGGGATCCGCGGCGGGCCTTGATGCGACTGTAACGAGCGAATCTTAAAGATGTAAAACGAATGAAACGCCATTCGGGCTTATTTACAAAGATTACATACATGAAGTAATAGTCTGTATGTGCGCGCACGATGCCAAACTTTTATGTAAAAAGATGTCATTGCACAGCTAGAATACCTATCCTATAGTTGAAGGCATACTAAGGTATATCTAACCATCTTTTTAATAAGTCGTTTACTGACTTTCAAAACCTTTTATCTTTATAAAGCGACCAACGTACTGAAGCATAACATACATCACACGGGCACCTATAAACGGCTTCTGCAATATGGAACCATCAGTTAACATAGGCAACAAAGATACAAAGCCTCTACGATATAAGCCTTCTAAATGGTAAAACTATTTCCGATTATGAAATTCGTATTTTTCGACGTTTTCTTGTCACTGCTAATAGTCAATTGGCTGATAATTAACGCCTAGTAGCGATATTTACGACGCTTGATAAAACATTTCACAACTGATAAGCTCGATGTTCCATTTCTCAATGAGAAACTAACCAACTTTACACCAAGTTTAAACGAGAGCAGATCGTTGTTGGTTTGTTCTTATCTTGATCTGATCTAGATTGTTGCGTGCATTCACACAGGAACGGACCAAAATCATTTTGCCTATACTCAAGGCTTCATTTAGACTTTGATTCTATGAACTGATCAAAAATTTGCTGGTAAACGAAGTGATGCAGCACCTACTTTAGCCTCTTGATAATTGAATTCGCCTCGTTTACTATACGTTTTTTTTCGAACGAGCACATATTTGTTTCCGTATTTTCTTGGTACAGATAGAAGGGTCCAACTAGATCGGATAGGGGCGCTCTCACGTGCACGAGGTCTTAATATGTTGATTTCCATGTATCAACTTTTGTGACACTTAGGCACAAACTAATTAAAACATAGATATCACACCATTATGGAGCAAAACAAGCATTTCTTCTTACTTTAGAAAAACGCTTTATACAACCAACCCTTGACAACTTTGGTCATGCATTTTCATCTTACCAATATTGCAACGTCATAAAGCCTGCATATAAACGATATACATTAAGGCCGACGATAGGCTACTTAGAGTGATTTTGAAGGCCGATACATTAATGTTCAATTACTCTGCAGGTGTAGAATAAACGGTTAATCAACACAACCTGCGTTGCATAAGCCTGGTGTCCACTTAGATGTTAAGTTCTTTGTGTCGCTGTCAAATACTCAAATGACTGACAAGATTCAAGCAACAGCTGCGCAGGCTTGGCCGTAACTTAGTCTCAAAGACCTTTTCTTTCTCTGCGACAGTTGTCGTTGTCGTCTGCGACTAAGTCGAAACCACAATTTCACTTTATGTGACGAATATGCATGCAGAAACAATGGAGTATACGGGTAGTTTTGAATGTGGCTGTGTGCTGGTTCGAACCATAGCCGAGTAGGTACTACATTCATGGTCAGTTTTAAATCCATATCAGGCATTGCTGCATGGCTATCATATATGCAAGAGACCCTGGTTCGAATCCAGGTGGCGACAAATTTCAATTTTCTCGAATAATTGGAAAATTGAAGTATTCCTGCTTGGACCAAAAAAAGGGGAATCCTGGTTGTTCGCTACCTGTTGAGTTCATATATGTATCTATATATATACATATAAATATGAACTCATTAGCTCGCAATATTTATATATATATATTCTTAAAAGGATCGAAGGAGGGTGTACATCGGGCAAAGGTCTGTGTTCAAATTAATCACAGCAAACCCAACATCACATGTCCCATGATTTAATGCTTGACCGTAATGTGCCCCAAAATGTAAGTGTCTGCTATTTGCATGGGAATTTCAGCCGACAACAAAATCTCATAGAAAGTGGAGATTGCAAGTTGAGCCAGTTTCAAGCTAACTTAAAAAGGAGATGACGTCATCAGCCGAACTGAAAATCAACCAGTGCTGAACTCAACGCCGTTGAAATTTCTTTTAGAAATAGCCTCAGAGATTACACCAACGAAACGCCATACAACCAACCAGTCATTGATCATGACCTAACACAAGAGTGGCATAAAACAATCCAGTTATTAACATGAAAGAGGGGAAAGGTCTGCATAATCTTGTGTCAAAT